>KE372274.1:2881-30022 GCA_000418225.1 Zizania latifolia
TCGCCCGCTGCAAGCTCCCCACACTATCACCGGTCATCCGCCGTAAGCTCTGCCCACTGTCGCCGGTCGCCTGCCACAAGCTCCTCTCACCGTCGCCGTTCGTCATATCTACAGCCACAAGCTCCGCCCACCCGTGCGCCCATTCGCTCGGTCTCTGGCCCCTGCTCGCCGCCTCCACACCCAGCCGCTAGCACCGTTCGTGCCTCCTCCCTCCGGTGAGCTGCCACAACCCTCTCTCTCCGCCCAGCGCTCCCTAGCGCCTAGCCGTGTGCCGCTCCTGCTCCCTCCTCTCCTGTGTGCCCCAGCACCGCTTCGGTCGTCGTCGCTAGTTGGCCGCCGCTGCTGGTGGAGAAGGGAAGGAGGTGGAGGAGGGAGAATGGGGAGGAGAAGAATGGGGAAGAGAAGAGGACCCTATTGTTCTGTGGAATAGTAGGTAGGGGCAAAATGGAGAGATTTGGGGGAAAAGATTGTAGAAGTTGTAATATTTAGGATAAATTTTGAATGGTAGAAATTGTTGTATTTTGGGTCAGAGGAAGTATATACTTCCAAGTGATGCATTTTCACTTTGGAAAATCTCATTATTTCCTTCTTTGCCAATGTCGGCATAATCTACATTTAGTTCTTCCTATTACATGCGGAATGTGAGCTAGAGTAACAGTCAAAGATAGTAGAAACCCTGTACATTGAATTCTTCTCAAATTGATAATCTTTTGTGTTAACATCGAATCGCCCGGTTCTTTAAAACCGGCACTGGTTCACAGGTTCAGTAAAAAACTAATCGGTTCGTTCGGTTTAGACCGGTTCAACTGCATAAGTGGCCTTTGAGCAAAACTGCCTCGGTTAAGTGTTCGGTTATGGTTTTTCTAGGTTAACTGGTGGTTCGGTCTGGTTTTTTCAACTATGCTGTTGACAAGCTTGTAATTCAGACAGACTATTGACATGTGGACTATTCTTCGATGTGTCACCGACCTATCTTAGCTTATGGCTACTTTAGATTTGTCACTAAAAAGACTATGGTTAAAATAGTAAATAATCAAAGTTACTTTTTAAGGTGATAAATCATCAAATAGAATTAGATATGTTGTATTTACCTTTAGAAGTTACACACTTTTCTTTTAAATGTTTCACATTATTTAAAAGGATAAAATGATGTTTTACATCTAAATATTTTAAAAATAAATAAATTTACCAAAAATCATCATAAATCATATGATCATTACTTCAGAATTTTCAAAGTTTTTGAAATTTAATTTTGAATTTCAACCCGTTACGTAACGTGAACCGTGGGTTCGATGCATGTCGTTAACGTTGTGCATGTACGGCTAGGACAACTACCGGTTTAGATGCTCTTGATTGCATGGGTTAGAGCAAGGCTAATGATTTAGCTAATAGTTAGCTTTATACTTGTGCCATGTCATATATAGCTAACCTAATAGTCTACTCATATAATAATTAGATATCTATATATATTGTACATTTAATACGTAACCTACCGCATCATCTCACAAAATTTTATGAGAACCCGTGTACCAACAGGCTGTTAGCTAATAGCCCGCTTCTCTTCTCTCTTCTCGACTCTCTCATCCACCTTAATACTAATCTGATATGACAATTCTTACAGCCTGCTTACATCAGTTTATTATATTTACTCTTAGGAGCAGCAAAAGATAACTTTAAACATTAAATTAGTCTTATTGCTAGTTTTATATATCGTACAACTATACCATAAGAAAAAACCTTAGATGAACTCTAAGCTTAGAGTGTGACCATAAGCAATAAAAAAATATTAGCAAACTTTTTTAATAGAAAGCGAGGATCACTTTAATGCTGCCTTTTTGACGTCTTTCATTATGTATATAGCAGTAACAAATATTTTGGTCTCACCTTAATACTATTTGGAACGTAGAGGATGTATATGCAACAGCACGGAAGCACTACTTTGAACTTTAAGGGCAAAATGGTCATCCCAACGCACCTGCTCAGCCTCTCAAAATAGAAACTCACGTGCTGGTTCATATGATATTTATGATAATTACTTCAGAATTTAAAAGGAATCCGTTAGGTTAGAGCAACAAGAGAATGAAATGATAGTTACCATCTTATTCTAAATGGTGACACCATTCCTCTCTTACACACTAATCCCTTCAACCAAATACCAAATGCACCATAGGTTTGGAAATGCAACTGTAATACAACGGAATATATAATACAATAGAAACGTAACAGTAACAGGGAGAGACAAAACTTCAAAGATAGAATCCCATGTCATCTCAATCCCATGCGATGCTGCCGAGTGTACTCCCACACCGCAATGGCACCACTGACATGAACATTCAGTGACCTGACGATGCCCAGCTGGGGGATCTCCACGCACGCGTCCAACGCATGGATGATATCCACCGGGATGCCCTCCTTCTCCCGTCCCAGCACAAGGACCTTGGCAATTTTGTTTTTTTAGCCTTTTTCTTCTATGCAAACATCACACAAGTTCAGGAGTGCAAGAATTTTTTACATACCGTTTTGCTTGGAAAAGAGAACTGGTCCAGGGGCTTGCTGTTGGCCGTCTGCTCCAACCCTATCACCGAATAGCCCTCCAGCCTCTTCTTCTCCAAGAACACTTTCACGCTATTCACTGGAACCTCCATCATGGGTAACCACTTCTCAGCCGTCACACTGTATGCCATACCACGCACAGACCAGCAAGAGAAACACAAATTTTCAATGTCATCATCACCATGAAAAGTATAAAACTACTGCCAGAACCAGAGGCTATATATAAATATAACCTGATCAGCCGAAACTGCTTGTCCTCGATAAGACTTTTGTCAGCAACAACCAATCCAGCTGCTTTGAATATCTGTCACCAAACACCTAGTATTAAGCACATTAGAAGGATAATAATAACATGAATAATACTTACGGTGCTATATACCTCACATGTTCTTGTGAGTCCAGCAATATTAGGGATGCGGTCTAGCAATGATGCTACTACAATTAATTGCTGCTGGCTTTGCTTGATAGCTTCCACAGCATGATTTCTTGATTCCAGTGCTAGATCTAACAGTTCATCATCTCCCTCTAATTCTGCACCCCGTAAAACAAGACAACACATAGACACATAAAATGAAGTAACAGCAATAGGGAGCAAAAAAACAAGCGCAAGTAACAAGACTATGCAAAGCCATCATACAAACTCTTTACCACCAAATAAAACAAATCTTCCGATTAAGGGGAGTGCGGATAAACAGAGTAGTAAGCTGTAAGGATGCCTTTTACATACCAAAAAGTAATCTTGATATATAGTCATCGCCGACAACTGAATGGCCATCAATGTCCAATGGTTGATCAAGGTTCCAATGGGGTATGATTTTCTTCTGAAAATTGAGTGCGTCTTGACTAGGTTCTAACAACTCCACTATGTTCTTATCAGTTTTGTCCTCGCCGTGATGCATTTCTGCTTTGAGATCCTCATTCTTGATTGTTACTGAATCCTTTGCCATAGATTGTCTCAGATCCTCCCTCACATCCTAAAATAGCTAAATAGAATTAGTTTGGAGTTAAATGGAGGAAAATAAAGGCCAGGTTGAAGCACTTACATTGAGGAAGCTAATTACTCGTTCCATCACTGACACTGGAACACATTCGAAGTCAGATGCCTACATAAACATCTTCCTATTCAGACTTCTATAGAAGAATCGAACATTCAGTAATCATAAAAAACAATAATGCTACTAAAATTTACTTGAAAGCGTTACATGCTCCAACTTATTGTTTTCATGAGTCATGACAACAGAGTAATGATCCAGATCCTAAACATTGTTAGAAGAGAGAGAATATTATGAACCTCAGGACGAGAACTAAATATTCCTGAAGGAGTCCCAGATGTATCAGGATTGAATACATCAAGGAAGCGTTCAACTGAAGCTCTGAGCCTGTAATCAGAAGCACAATTTTATAATTTAACACTAATTTTAACTTTGGCAAAAAAATTGGAATTTTAAGAAACAAATGGAGTTTTTTTTTGCAGGGGACAAATGGAGTTTGCAGCGTGTAAGTCGAGATTATTGGTCGCAAGAAAATGTTATGTTAATTCCATACAGTACATCAACAGAGCAAATTGACAGAATGATGTGAAGAACACACACATAAATGAAAAAAGGGGATGTGGATGTACCTCACACAATCAGTATTCTCTGCCAGATATTTTTTCAAATCTTGAAAGCACCTCCTCTCAAAGACTGGATTTTCTGAACTTTCGAGTTGCAAAATAGGCCACATCTTTGATAGCACACAGTGGACAAGTAGCTGCAATACAAAATGAGGCTTCAAGTACCTAGAACAACCTAAAGCTCCATAAGAATGCGTATAACAAAATTTTGTGAGTACATAGTTTAACCTGAGTGAAAGATCGTAAACTATGGTGATGGGATGTTAAAAATGGCACTATTGGAGGAAGAAGTTGATTCAGATGGTTTATCTGGGCAGCCAAATCCCGTGAATGGAGGATCAAGTTCGCTGCTATAAAAACGTAAGAAGATAGTGCCTGCAGAGAAGGAGACAGATAAATAACAAAACCAAAGTGGAGAGACATCTGACTAAATGTTCACCTGTTGGCGCATTTCATTGTCATGAAAAATTGGAATAAGTTGTTCTTCAGCCTGCAAATGACATTTCATCATAAACTTGACAGTTAGAGGCTATAAGATTCTACTGACATATAAAAGAGCATATCAGTTTCATGGGTACACATGCATGGCATGGAGCTCTCACCAATGTTGGAAAATTTAAATAAATAAGTATTGCAAATGTCTCCAAGTACTGCCGGACAGAAGGTAAATTATTTCTCTGCAGAAAAAGATGTCATTTGAAGTTGCACAAATGCAAAGCAATAAAATATAGTACTGCATGGAAAAGATTAATGTGTAGTTTCTTCAGACCCACAAATTAAGGCTCCGTTTGGTACAACTCCAGATCTAGAATTTTTTAGAGTTAGCTAAACCTAGCTCTAAGAAATCCTAGATCTAGAGCTGTGGATGGATCGAGAGTATTTAGTTGAGCAATCTAGTTTTATTTTACATTCAAAATAAAAGTTTAAACTATTTTATTATATTATACAAACCCCAGATCTAACATGAATCTTAGAGTTGGAGCTGTACCAAACAAGCCCTAAGTAAACAAGTAGGGAGTTGCCTATTCAACATGTTTGAACAAACCCACGTGAGTTGAGTTTCCATAGATACAAGGGAATAAAAAGAAACATATCGATCAAAGAACATTCTTACATAAAGACAGGTGTGAATACTAGATGTCACTTCTTTAACAATATCATCCTCTACATACTGTGACAAAACACATATCATCTGCCAAAGACGAACTTTTCGCCTATGTACCTGATAAATATGGGGCACACTTTAGAAATGAGGTACAAAATACAGAAGTTTCAAGCAAGAAAAGACAAATCTGATATAACAGAAGACTTACACTGCTATATTTTTTGTAAAGCTCTCTTGAAAGATCCTTATCATTCACCTTTCAAGAAAAGAGTAAACACAAAGTGTCATGAAAAAAACATTACGGATATGATTAGCAGTATCAAGTAGGTTTTCGAATCTGGTTGTGTTTCAGAAAGGTCATAAACCGGCTCATGGTAGTTCCAAAGATCAAAATTCTTCAAATATTCATTATGCACAAAACATTCAAAAGTTCAACATAATACTTCCACCCTGGCCATCAAAGGGAAGGCAGTAGCCAGAGTATATAAAAAACCTCGGTAAACATTGCCCAAGATATTGACCCTGCTCCCAAGAAAAAAGGCTGTACCGCTGAATCAAGAAGTTTCAGTAGAAATAGTTTGCCAGATTGAAGAGCTTCAGTTTCTGTGCTTTTATCTTTGATTTGTTTCCATTGATGATGAAAGAGGACAGCAACTGAAACACGGGCATATAATTCTGTATTAATGAACACCTGCAATAATATTGCCAATGCATAAATGTGAAATGATCAAATTCTTCATCGTTGATGAACAAAGGGAACATGCAATTGGTCATATTGTTAGTGCTGCAGAATATTTTTTAAAAAAGAAAAAGACGATACAGACATTTTGACCTATCATATTAGAAAGTAATGCCTGTATTTAAGATAACCATGGATAAAATAGGATGCTTAATTTTACCAACAAAATTAGAAGGTGATTTATATGTAGCTGTACTACTCATGGTGATTGAAAATAAATTTTACCTCTGTAAATTCACGATCTGGGCTTTGCGCTAGCATGGAAACTTCAAATCTTGCTTCATGGTTTTCAGAGAGTTCAGCTTCAAAATCTTCGTCAAATGCCACTATTTGATTAACATGGCGTAGGGGTTGAGAAGAAGATATATTAGAAGTTTTGGGGTACAAATCTTCGCCATATAATGATGCTGAAAAACATACCAGATCCATATAATGATAATAGCTTCAGTTCCTCCATATAAAAGCTCAGAGTTTTGGGGTACATCAACCACAGACCACTCAAATGCAAAGCAGCTAGGCGAATAGTTCGAGGACTTTTCGAACCTTCACTAAGAAGATTCTCGATAAACTGAAAAGAAATAGGAGTCATGTAACACCATTTCTTATATAGCATACAAACCTCAGTGCTGAAACAGGTAGAGACTTATATTTTTTTAATCAATTACATTAAGATGCTACGCCAAATAGAGACACGAGAAAAAGAAAAGGAGGAAGATTTGCCTTATCCAGCAACTCGATATTTTCACAGAACCTGTCCAATGATCTAGGATGTGAAATTGAGGTCACAAATTAATGTTCATATTTCAGAAGTTACTGCAGACAAAAGACTTATGTTTCCTCTGTTACTCAATATTCAGAAAGTGAACAGGTTCTCGATCCTTTTAGTCATTCAGAAAATATTGCGCGAATATATGAAAAGAATGCTTATCAACACATAATAAATGTATCCATGTACTTAAAGTGCATAATGCAGACTGCACGTATCAAAATTCAAAAGACAGTATCACTTTTGATGAACAGACTAATGGATGCACACTCATCAGCAGCAGCAACAAGGCATGTGTTACATCAACAACAGTTACGTAATAAATAAAATATGTGAAAACTGACCCATTTCAAAGGGCCTGGTCCTTCTTCATTTCCCTGGTGCATTTCCAAATTAGGAAAGATTGCTGGGTGCAATATAGCAGATAATAGTGCAGCAATTGGTGCAACTCTGCGTTTGTTGCAGCTAAGGTGCAAGACCCAGGAAGACTTTACAAATTGCATCACCATCTGTGGCAAATAAAGATGAAATATTAATGTCCAATGAATGCCAACTACAATTGAAACACAGGAATGCAGGATTCCCTTAGGGTTTCCATATAAAATTGCACTGGTGAGTATTTTGTACAGTTTTTTTTTTTTCTGATTTTTAACTCTGGCACTTTGGTCTATTGTACAGATATATATATTTTGGGTTAAAAAAGCATGAATAGCACAAAAGTTTGACCCATATCAACAAAATTCCACAAATTTCCTGGGTATCAATAATACCACAACTTGTGGCAAAACTTCTCATCATACAAATTTTGACACATTTTCCCTTCTTTCTTCCCTTCCCTTCCCTTCCTCTTCCCTTCACAATTAATCCTGGTAATCGTGGTGGCTTGTGGTCACTGACCTGGTAGAAGGCGAGGCTTATGTGTCTCATGCATCATTAATGGTGGATTGATGGTTGGTGGGGCTCAGGTGCCTCCTACCTATTGAATGAAGACAAGCGTGGAGGGGCATGGAGCAGCCAATGGCCAACATGGACATGGCAAAATTCTGATCATCATCTTGGTCCTCCTCTAACATCTCATACCCATTGGACCAGAAGCGTACTACTAACGATTGCACTCAAACCAGCAATATATAACAGGCTAAGACCAGATCATGGCAACGATTCAGATCGTGTTAGGTTAGAATCGAAAGGTTTTGCTTCTTTGGGTAGCTGGTTGTAATGCCCCACCTTGTATAGACTTAGCTATACCAAAGCGTATCGTTACATTCCAACTTGAATAAACATCAAACCTGATATCCATCCAACTTGGTAGTAGTTTCATCACATATCTATTTTATTACAAGTACGGAACAGTCTTACAAAAGCTGCTAATGGGACATACCCCGTAGCAAACAGTCATTACAAAAGTTTAGCGGAAGCAAACAACACTGCATTACTAATACTACTTACCAACTAGCCTTCTTGGAGACTAGGCCTGAAACCCTTAATCTTCAACAAGGTCTTCTTCAACTGGATCCTCAGCATAGTCTTCTTTAGCTTCTAGTTGCTCTTCAAGTTCTTAGGTAGGGTGAGTACAAAGGTACTCAACAAGTCTTGGGATATTTAATAAGATGAGGCTTTTCAAGGACGGTTGAGTTTCATTTAGTAAACATGATTTTAAAACTTCTAGGTGTTGTGAAACCCGGATAGTCAGATAGATGTCCTAACATCTACACTTCCCAAGAGTATTTTCAGTTTTAAACATCAGAATAGAACTCCTCGTTCTATTCCTTTGGATTGCTTTGCAACAATCCCTCAACAACTTTCCTCTTTTACAACCCTAGAGCAAGCCTGCCTCCAAACAGCTTCTTCCTCAACCAATTAACAGAGCAAGACTGCTTCAAGCAACATCTCATTATCTTGCTTTATCTTTCTCAATTTATCTCTCAACCTACGGTTCATCCTTACACCACTCGCTATGAAGCTAAACAACTCTCCAAGTCACACAGACTTGTTCCCAACTACTCAAATTGGTCGTACGCCACTCAAGCATACTCTAGCCACGCTTCCCAACACAAAATTCTTTTCTTTTTGAAAAGCCAAATGCAACACTACACATGGGCAACTATCAGACATGCGCCCATAACTGTGGGCATAGTTATTCGAATAGTTTATACTTCTACAGAAGGTGTACGCTTTACCCTTATGACACGAACTTACCACTTAATTCGCTAGATAGAGGAAGTTTATGACAAAACTTTTCCAAAACAAACCCAGGATAACCTATTGGCCCCTAAATGGGTCCTAGGCCAAGCAACAGAAAGCCCAGCCTCCTATCACTTTGAAACCCCATGGGTGCACGTCTCCAAACCCCCAATTCATCACAAATCATCATCATTTAGGCCTTTTATAAAAGTGTCACACCCATCGACAACCAAGCGATCTCGAAGCCACTAAGTATTTAACCAGGGACACCCCATAATACCCGTGAGGTCGCACTATGGTATGTATGACGTTCCAAAACAGGGCCAAAAACAATACATTGTTAAAAATTAAAAAGAAGGCATGTATTGCAAATTCAGGCAAAAACAGCTAAGCAGGAAAATTACATAAACTCAAAGCAAATATAACTATTTGGTGTTAGCAGTTATTTTGGGAGTTAAATAGTTAAAGTAGCACATAAAAAGGGGAAAGGCACCTTGGATTGTACCTTATAACTGATACCCAAAGAGGATAAATTTCTGTTTCTCATGCTGAAGTGTAAAAGCTCCAAAACAGATCTCACACATCTAAGGATGGACAACACAGAATCTTCACCAGCATTCTCAAGACTGCAAAGATTTTAAAGAAATACTGAGATAAGAATCTGAAGTTACAGATGTATTTACAAGAAAAAATACCAAAGAAGAAACAAAAGAAAAGAACAGTGTACAGACGTAATCCTAACTTCCATTAGAAAAGGCTATTTGGAATGTATCAGAACCTAGTTTTGCCTCCCTCCCTCTAAATTGAACACACTGGGAATTGAGTTGACATAGGAAAGCAATAGATTTTTCATAGAAATCACACTAGGTAACAAGTTGTGAAAAGGTTGCAACTTCTAGGTATGCTGGGATCCATAAAATACACGGTTAGTAGTGAATTGTATTCAAGCTCAAATTCAGGCAGCATCAAATGATTTGGTTTACACGTTACACTGTTACAGTGTGAATAAAAGAAACTATGAAGAGAAATTCTAACAGATGTACTCACCTTTTAATAGTATCAAGAAAAATGAATCGGAGGGTTGATTCTGAAACTAAAGGATATAATCTATTCAACTGAAATCCATTCTCACCACAGCCACGAGAAATGGATAGCAGGGAGTCTACACAAAGCCACTACATCAAAATCAATAATTAGGGGCTATCCATATAATTAACTTATTATGTATATAAAATGAGCCGTGTGCATTACAAAAGGAAGTAGATATTGTTCTCACCTTCCAACACATTAAAACAGCTCGTCTGCTTCGCTTCAGAACTCCATTTGCAAGGAGATCATTGATGTTGTCAAGAAAACTGGTGACCAGAAAATCCAATGAAAATTTGCTTACTTGATATATTTGTTTTGGTTCTACAAAATCCAGAAACTGAGAACTGCAGACAGTAGATAGAGTGGCTAGTACATGGGATAGAGCTTCATAAGCTGCCAAGTGAAGTTCACCTCCAACCTTCTCCAGTGAAAAAAAGAGTTAAAATGATACTAGGAAATTTTACATGAAGAAACTGCACATCACTGGAGGAAAAATATTCAATAACACGTTAAATAAGAGGCTAACCTCTGTAGCATAAGTACGATGCTGGATAACTTTCGAACAGAACTCCCAGAGGAATGACAATGTTGAATAAAGAGAAATATCAGAACTGTAATGGTTACACCATCTGACAACAGAACTAATGCACCTCATTGACCAAATCTGTAAATATTGCAATAGGGAGTTATCAATTTTACAATTAAATGGCGAGAGAAACTTGAAAGGAAAGGTAAATTGCCCTATTAGAAAAGATCCTCAGACGGTATAAATATAACTGGACAAACAGCAGATTAACAAGCAAATGATGGATGGACTGACACTGTTGAACCCATATTTTAATGGCCAAGAAACTACTTTATTCTCTCCAGAATCGCAAGAGTAGATAATTGTGTGATCTTATTTTTGTTACATGATAAAATGGAATTGGCAAAATATTACAAATAACTGTGGAGTGCATACCTCAGTTGCTACTACGTTAATTGTAACAACATTAGAATGGTTCAAATTGAAGAACAGCAGGTGGGAAAAGAAACATGGATGTATCAGCATTCAGCAGAGTAAACATAGTCATCCTCTATCAACCAGTTCTAATAATATTTGTTGGTGTCTCTTTCCTCGTCTTAGTTGAAACAATGCTGAATGGAACGTATGGAACCTTTTAAAACCATACAGCACTGCCCCCTCCCCACCCCCCCTCCCCCAACAAAAAAAAAGTAGCGATGAATGAACATACACCCTGCAGAACCAAAGAGGTTGTAGAAGTAGCCAAACGACGCTGACTTGGGCCTCCAAGCTTTCCCTTAACAGAACATGGCAAATCCATGTCGTCTGAATTTCTTAACCAGAAAACTGAACAAGATGTCTTGCTGAAGACCACCATATTTTCCTAAAGTAACACATAAGCAACACGATATTCAAAAGGACATTGCAAAAATAATCATCAGTGACAAGTTGAAGAAAAATTTGGTTACCAAAACTATAACCAATGACTTGGCAAGCTTCTTGTTCAGAGCAGAGTGATCTAATCCATTTGTGCTATCTGAACTTTCTTTGGAGATGGTACTGTTTTCATGAATAAGCTTTTTGTCTTTCACTTCAAGCTCCTCGATCAGACTTAAGACAATGATAAAAAACTTCACTTGTATGCATTCTTCGGTTGTATATTGTTCAGAAAGTTTGTTACCATAATTCTCCAAAAACTGTCAAAAATAAAAGATACATATGAATCAAAGTTGAAGAGGACAAGCAAAACATAATGTTGATGGCTGATGCAGGTGAAATCTAATATCTTATTGAAAGGAAAAACACCTACTGTATGTTTTAAGTTCTAAACCAGAGCATGGTATATATATCAAATGGAAATAAATTAGTGCCTTACTCTCAGCAAATCAAAAAAGCTCCTGTTTACTCAGTAACAGCATGAATGTTTTTTAGAAACTTAAAAGCAAGTGCAGGAAAAACAAACCACAAATATTTGCTTGAAGTGCTGCTCCTCTGAGGTTACAAGAAGAAGGGTCCTTGCCCACCTCCGTGATTCAGCTTCCCATGCACCCACATCCTCATCATCAAACAAGAATGGCTTTTCCACCTCTGTCTGCTTCACGAAGGTGGCAGGGAAATCAATGAGCTTCAACAAAGTGTTCCCAAAAGAACATTCTTTCTTCTGAACAAACCATTTTTGAACTAACAGTCTCAGTGCTCCTGCAAGGATATACAACAGTGGGAAGATAGGATAATAACAGGAGCAAAAATAGCTGGTGCATAAAATAGAAATTGTATCCTCAATGAATGATAATAGTAGATACTTGTTGCAGACAAAATTTTCCCCATTTCTCTCAAATATGTACCAAAATCAAGTTTTCCTTGACTTCTCTGTGTACGTACCAAAATAATCAGTAAACTCTCGAGGTATTGTCGAAATGAAGTGCAAAAGCTGATTAAGTGGGATTTTATCTGGATTTATCAATGATACTGCAGCCTTGATGACCTGTTCACAAACTGCATTTGGCATTAGGTTAAAAGGATGATTATACATTACTTAACAGTTGATCAACATTTCTTCCCAGGACAGAGATGTCGTACCTTTAAGACGATACTTTGGATTAAAATGTTGTTTACTCCTCTCACAAAGAATCCATAGGGCATCTAATAAATCTGCAGTACTAACTGCTTTTTGTGCATCTCCATTGCATTTTGCCCGTTCTTTCCCAGCAGACACACATGGTAAATCATGTGTATCTGGCTGGCATGCACATGAAGCAACACAAAATGCAAGAGCCATTAATCCTGTTCGGCCAAACGAATCTTGCTTTGCAGCAGAAGCCAAGCTCAAAACCAGATGTACACGGTTACTGCAAAATATTAGACAATATATGAAAAAGAGAAAGAACAGACGCCAGTGGAGCTACTGAAAACAATAAGGCCATCAATGGCATGCTGGTGGCTAAACAGCATAAATAGTCCCATTTAGAAGAAGTGGCGAGTACAGCTATGTGGCAGTATTTGTAGGTCTTTGCAGTTCCAGAATTTGCAGATAAGTTTATCTAGCTATAGTGCATACAATATATACTACATTTTATGAAAACTACGTGCACAGTAACATGAGAAAAAATAAGTAATTAATTAGTTTAAAATAAGTAATTATGTGTGGGGGCGGTGCACAGGGGAGGCTAGATCCCCTCCAGGGCACGCAAGCTAACTCCAAATCATGATGGGGGGAGGCTCTGGTCGTAATTGATTGGTGGGTAAAACCCTTTTCAAATTTCTTGCTTACTTCCATAATAAACCAGCTACCATTTATAGTAGGCACCCATAAACAGATTGCTAACAAATTTCTAATGGACATTCTTATCCTCAATGGATTATATCTCTAACTCAGGCTGGGACACCATTAACTCGACCCTATGATAACTACTAGGCTAGGCTGAGTTTTGTTAGGTGTACTTTTAGCTGTGTATTTAGTATTTACCCTCTAGTATAGGGTTTTCCTGCATAACTGCATGGCTGTATTGTATACATGCTGGCTCATTGCAATACCAAGTTCATTTTCCCAACAAGCCTGAATTGGTGCATACCTCATGGATAGAAGATGAATAGACGATAGGTTGTTTGGGTTAAGTTTTGAAAGTTTATCAGTCTTGAGGCACGTTTGATGGTGGTGATGGTGCATGCATCAGCATTAACATGTGGAAATAATCCTATAGAAAGTGTTTTGTCTTTTAATACCAGAAGTGTGCAATTTTTTTTGGAACATGCTGCATAACTCAGAACTGGACATGGGTTCTTGATATTGACCAAGCAGGGAGGGGATTGGTGGAAAGGATAAATAGAATACAGGCCAGGGTGCAACTTCCTATGTGTGGGGATGTGCAATGATGGGTAGGTTATAGGACCAACTATCACCAGCATCGATTCAATCATTTATACTAGTAGTGACTAGTGAAGATTACTAAAACTCCTTTCACAAGTCCAAAGTATCACAATTCACATATCATATTTTCAACAAAGTGCAATGGCATTAACATACTAAATAGGAACAAAAGGCAGTAGTTGCCTAAAAAGCAGTACCATGTTGTCAATGTCTGTGCAAAATTGCCAAAAAACTTCTCTGCACCTTTTATGGTTTTTGAATCATAAACACCCCTGACACCTAAAATAGTTAGATAGACAACTCAGAATTTAAAAGACAATAAACTGTTGAACAGTATGATGTAAAAGAACCAGAAAGAACATCAAATATGCCATACAGAGTTAGAACTTAGAAGAGAACAGTGCAGACAAGAAGAATCTCGTGAACTACAGGACTTGGTAAGAAAGAGCAACTCAATTGTATTATAAACAAGGCAACAAACCAAGCGCAACATCCTTTGTAGTGCATCACAATACACTTTTGGTTTGGACACAGAATCAACATGAATGAAATGCTAAATGATGTGATGCAGTGTCATGGGTATTGGACCAGGCCCAGCCCAGCCCATGGGAACAGTACCCACGTGGGTACTGTAGCACAAATTAGAGATTTGCTAGTTTAAAAGGTAAGATTAGATTAGATCAGATTGAATCTTTAAAAGATAAGATTAGATTAAGTCCTTACTTGAGGGTCAAGTCAATTCCATCTATATAAGGATGGGTGGTATCTCTATTCAGAAAGAAGCAAGAAAGAATTAGTCTAATCTCTCTCCAATATTCATCTCCCCAACCTAAGTCTACCTCTCATCCCTAGCAGCCGTAGCCTCCCGGCTATCCTTCCAGTGATGTTTATCACGTCATGGTTTCAATTTTCAACCCATGATAACCAGTTGTCATGCTCTAATACCAAGTAGTCATGAGCTGAAACCATGACGGGAGATAAACACCACTAGAAGGATAGTCGGGCAGCAGTGGCTGTTAGAGATGAGAAGTAGACTTAGATTGGAGAGAAGAACGTTGGGGAGAGATCAGACTAATTCCTTTTGCTTCTTCCTGAATAGAGATATTAACCATCCTTATATAGATGAAACTGACTTGTCCCCTAAGGACTTGATCTAATCTAATCTAATCTAATCTTACCTTTAAGGATTCAATCTGATCTAATCTAATCTTACCTTTTAAACTAGCAAATCTCTAATTTGTGCTACAGTGCCCCCGTGGGTACTGTTCACGGTGAAAGATTTACACCAGCCTTTAGTCCCAACAAAGTTGGGATAGGCTAGAGATCAAACCCAAGTCAAACCACATGAACCAAAAGGAAAAAGATAATGTACTACTTCCTCCGTCCCAAATTATAGCCATTTCTAGATTTTAAAACGTTTATTAAGATGTAAGGAAAAAAATCCGAACTACCCCTCAACTAGCGCTCCAAACAATTAGTACTACATGTAACTAGTACTTCAGATAGGGGTAAAATAGGAAGATTTAGAAGGAAAAATTGTAGTTCTAATATTTGGGACAAAATTTAAACGGTAGAAATAGTTGTATTTTAAGACGGAGTGAGTAATAAATAAAAGTGTGATAACCCAACTTTAATCCATATGTGCTGAGAAAGGCTAGCATTAACAGAATGGGGTTCTTCAGTCCATTATCTGTTTGGTTCAAAAGTGGTAAGCCAGTTGAAATATTAAAATCTACTATATTTACAAAGGAACAGAAGCGGTGACATGGTGTTCTAGGAAAGGATTTTTGAGGTAGAAGAATATTGTATGTCCTATAGCTGTGGAGGTTTAAGAATATTTCACAAAAAAAGAGATGGGTACAATAAAAAGTTCAGCACATGTTTGGTGATAAAACAAAATAACTTTGTATTGCTCAGATAAGAACAGCTTATTATCTATTAAACTATTGTAAAGTGAGTACACTTACCAAAATCCTTGTGATGAACTACATCATTCAAACCACGTAACAGAGGACCAAGCACAAAGCCTCTTGGAACTATTTGAGCACAAACCAAGTAGCGGTCCCATGCAATATCCAAAAAGGATTGCATAACTAGGCAGCGCACTGCAAAAACCATTCATAGCGGCAAATTGTAAGACAATATTCTAAAGTTTTAAACATGTGTTCTCTGTATATATCACTGCCAATACCGACCTTGGGGATTATCATGAGTAAACCCACGCTCCCAAAGAACTGCCATCCAGTGAAAAATTCCTTCCAAAGATTCCATCTGAGCATGGAAAACTCCAGAGGATATGTGATTCGAGAAGTCACTCCGTGGTGTAGACTCGACCAGCAGCACTACCTGAGCATAATATTTATATGTATCAGCCCAGTCTAAGTGACAGATGCATGCGGTTATTTTATTGTGTGCTATGACTGATATTCCTGTTATTGGGAAAACACTTAGTGTCAGGTGCAAGCGGGCTGGGCCTGGGCTGCCAGGCCCAATCACGTGAACAGTACCGCGCGGGTACTGTTCACGCTACAGGTGATCTAGAGTTAGGTTAGTTTACTGTTCCAATTACGTTAGAGTAGGATTTAGAAATAAAGGGAACCTCTGCTCTATATAAAAAGGCCCATAATCTGTAATTAGGGAAGAAGCAAGAAACAAATTAATATTGAGTCCAAACTCTAGCCCTGCCTACCAGCCCTAGGCACTGGCCCTGCTGCCTACGCCTCCGGCTGCGTGTTTTCCCTTCATGTAATCTGTCACAGCGCCGGGGAGACAAGGGACAGCGCCCCCTCGTCCTCCCGTCAGCCACGGTTACGCTCTCCGCTCTCTTCCACACGTTCCGCTACACAACGCCCGAGACACTTAGCTACACAGGTCTTCAAAATGTTGATTTCAAATTACTGCAGATAAGCATATTTACTGGATGAGCACGTAGGAACCAGCTGACCTGATGTGTCCAGGCTGCCTCAACTAAGTGCGTCCCGTACTCCTGGAGCATCTCATAGAGTAACAGGAAAACTTTCCAGTGGTCTAGAGCACTTGAACAGTTTTCACCTGATTGGTTCATTTCTCCGATGCCTAGGGATTTGGCCTCTTTGTGAGCCCACCGTTCTCTTTTTGTCATCGTGGTATTTAATTTTGCTTGACCAGGCAAAGTGGCTGATCTCCTCCTGGAGCATTGCTGACCGCCATCATTCTCAGGGGAGGAAAAAATGTTTAGTGATATTTTCAAGATGTACAAAGCCTGCTTCCTTACTAAAGAATCCTTGTCAACCTGGTGCATACAAGTTAAGCATGCCAGCACAATTAATTTGAGTATACATAGCTAGAAAACTAACAAAAATGACACGGAGCAGAAACGCCCACCAGTCCCCTGCGAACTTCATCCCAAAATTCATTGACATTCCTAAGATCGTAGTCCTGGACCTCATCAGCTCCCAAGATAACATCTCGATGACCCAATTTAAGTGATGAGAAGTAGAGAGAGAGTATATTATATGCATCGAGCCGCTCAGCAGGCCCCAATGATAACAGAGAAAGGCACAAGCTCCATATAGACTCCAAGAAATCAGACCTGAAAGGACGCACGAGATAAATTGAGCAAGCAAACCATCCTGATTAACATGTGCACATAGAAGAGGGAAGAAGACCAACCTAGACAGCTTAAACTGAGCTGCACCAAACTCTACGGTGACACAGGAAACATCCGTGAGCGAAAGAAGCAGAGGCTGCAGGAGGACCCGGGTGGCACAGGATCGATATTCTTGGCCGTGGGCGAACATCTTGAGCGCCAACCTGGAGAGGTCCCAGGTCAAGTTGTGCACCAGCGCATCGAGACGAGCGCCGCCTCCCTCCCCTCTCCTCCTCTCCAATGTGTGCTGCAGCAACGATGCCAAGACAACGGTGGCCTTGGAGAGCGGTAGCAGCCCTGGCCCTGGAAGCGGCGGATCCTCCCCGGTATGGTACACGATGGAGCGGTGGTCATGGTCGCTGGCGGAGAAATCCATGGCGACAGCAGAGGATCGAATGCACAAGGACAGAATGGTAGCTCCTAGCAGGTCCCAGGATTGGTTGGTGGAGACGGCATCGCACATCAAGGCAATCGTATGCTGGAGCTGGTTATCCTGGGTGTGCCTAAGCAGCGGCAGGAAGACTCTCCACAGCAGAGCGCGCAGAGGAGCATCGTCATCGTCATCGTCCTCTGGTGGGCGGTCTGAATTTCAATTTTCAATATTTCATTCGGAGCGTGACATCATTGACATTGAGAGGATGGAAGTGAGGGAGGAAGGGAGGAAGCAAGAGGACGGAGCTGGATCTGTGGCTTCTTACCGAGAAGGGCGAGCAGGTGGCAGAGCGCGGCGGCGTGCGAGAGAGAGGCCGCAGCGGCGTGGTTGGAGTCGGAGTAGAGGAGGGCGTGGAAGAGATGGGAGGGCGAGGTCGAGGAGGAGGACGCGAGGACGCAGTCGACAACAGCGGCGATGGCGTCGGTCGGGACGGCGTGGAAGCAGCTCTCAAGGGCGGCGAGCGCCATGGCCGGCGGCAGCAGCCAAGGCGAGGGGGGATTGTGGTGGTGGCGGCGCCGCGCCCGTGCCGTGAACAAGGCAAAATAAGGGCTTTTCTTGTTGCTGCTAACAGCCCAGCCCATTTAGGATCCGTTTGGTTACTTGATGAGGCTAGATGGAACTATCTCATTCGGGTTTCATCCTTATTTGTTTTCCTCTCCCCCTTCTTTTCCTTTTACGCCTCCCTGTTTCTTGCCATTTATTCACCTCTTTAAATCTATCCACCAATATGAGTCGGGCTGGTGTTTCTTGCGAGTTTTTGCTCTTTTTAAAAGCTAATTTCTAGTTTCCTTTTAAGTTTTTCCAATTTTATTTCATTAGGATCCGTGGATGAGGCTGGAATATCCCATTCAGGTTTCATTGTCATTTGATTCATGGATAGGCTAGATAGGATTATTTCCTCCAGATGCTAGACAGTTTCATTCCAATTTTTTTCCTGAATAAACTTATCTATCTTCTCTTATGAAAAGATCTTATTCGATTTATACTCATATATCTCTAACCAAACAAAAAACTAAATTATTCCATTCCATTCAACTAAATAAAAAAATAAATCGTCCCATTCAACTAAAAACTGAACTCATCCACCCTTACACTTCAACCAAACGCTACCTTAGTTGTCCATACCTTCTACTAGGAAAACTTAGTCCTTTTTATTATTGTGTTATTCTAAATCATTGTTTTTATTTAAATATTGTTTTTTCTTGCGAACGCACAGAAGATTTTCTAGTATTATTAGATCTTCATTTCAAAGGTTTAAAAATAAAAAAATACTTCCTGCTGCACCCAAGAAATTCTTAGAAGTTTATTTTCAAAAGTTTGTCCCGTCAATTACAAGGAAGGCTTACAGCATAGTTGGACACTTGGCATCGAGAAACTCCTTGAGCGTGCGTGCCCCTTTCTGACTACCCACCAACTGAGCTAGCCGTTGTACCGGTAGCAGGGCCAGCTCTGCCAAGCTATTGCATCCATCCATTATTGATCTATAATTCGAGTCTGTCACCCCAGGAAGCCTTCTTAAGAATTCAATCGCGGATGTATTGTAGTTTTCAGCCCTGAAAACAATTTACCGAGGTAGAGTAGATCAAATGTCCCATCCCATCTACTATGCTTTGATGCAAGTTACGCCGTTACAAGAATACAACTTACCTCACGTCATTCTCCACAACTCCATCTTCAGAGGGCACTCCGACTCTCATTGCCTTGTTCTCATCAGGTTCATCCTGGTTTGTTTTGAGTGATAGGAATATATCTGCCGTGGCATGTAAGCTGCGAGACCAGACTATGCGAAGCCGGGGAAAATGCAGGACTAGTAATGAAAGCTTTGAGATTATGTTTGTCGGAGATACATCATCCCCAATCTCACTTGCAGACTGAGGAAAAAAACAGAACAATTACCACCATGGAAATGGATTCAAAATTGCTCAAGATCATAAGATAACTTGGGATGGCTATCTGCAGAGACTAGAGATCATCCATCTAATAACGAACATCCTGCTAAATAGTAGCATCAAAAAATGCAGGACAGAGGAGGGGGTGGGGTACCTGGAAGGAAAAGCTCTTGTCTTGTGAGAACTCTATCAGAAGCACTGGGATCTTGTAATACCGAACCATTGTCTCAATCTGGTTGTACAGACGACCAGAAGCAAAGCTTTGGAACAAGTCCACAATACTTTTCCGTTCAACACAAATCAAAGGAGAAAGAACATAGTCACTGACTTCCAGAGTAATAGGTATTATTCGAATACCTTTCTGGTGTAATACATTAGGAAGACTGCTCATGAACTCTCTCATGTCGACAATAACCTACAAGGATGCAATACTAAACATTTCAAAATTTCAGCCAGTAAAAACAGAATCAAAATAATGGTCAGAAGCGTCACCTGCATCTCCTTCTCTGATGGCTTTCTACCGCCTGCCTTTCTTGTTATTGAATTCTGAGATGAACGAGCTTCTGGTTCATTTGCAAGAGCCGGTCCAATGCAGCGGACATTCTGAAAAGAAGACATGACTTTCATGTATCAGGTTAAATATGGAATTATCTCTATGTGTACAGCCGCACTTTTGCCCTAGTACAGCCGCACTTTTGCCCACATAAGGCTAATTGACAGCTAAAATAAGTCAGGCTCACATGTAAATTAATAAGTAAAGTGCAATAGTCATTTAGTCAAGCGTAGCATATCTGCATTCATATAGTAAACATTCTGCGAGGGTCAAGCTGAAATTATACCAAGGATTTAATAAATTTAGTGGGGAAGTACAGCACCTGATCAACAGGTATCATCATCAGCGATTTCTGTCTGATCAAAGATTCGAATGCTTCATTTTCCCGGCGAATGCTGGACTCAAATTTTTTAACCTCAGCAGAATCTTCATAAAAAAGAAAGTAAACTTTTAACTTCATTGATGGATTTTCTGCCTTGTATACTTCAACTTCTCTAACAAATGTTATATCTGGATGATAAACAATAATTACAGAAGGTTTCCATACATCAAGCACATGTTGATCACTGTCTATGGCGTAAAATTCAACAGGAGGTAGCAGTTTGGCATCCACAAGGTCTCCAAAAGCAGAGAAATAGTTAGCAGCTTTGTCAACAGCTGGAGCTGAGGCAGAATCCTCTTCTGTGGAGAACTTAGAAGCATCAATCTCAGCACATCCATCTGTTTTTCCTGATTGACCTTCTACTTCCAAATCACTACGATCAGTAGTACTTTTGTTTATTCTGTTGCTGGTTTCTCTATTTGTGATGGCTTTCTTAAATTTCCCTTTTCCTTTTACCAATCCTCTCTTCCTGCCGCTGGCATTTGAATCATCCTTGGCATTCACTTCCTTAGTTACAATGCTTATTTCAGAGGCAGCCACAAGTAAGGCATTAGTCTCAAGATTGCTAATGCTACTAGGACCTACACTCTCACCAGACCCCATAGGAACTTCCCCATCCAGGACACCAAACCCTTTTGGTTGCTGAGATGTTTTCTTGTTCTTTCTATGCAACCCATGCAGTTCCGCTTTGCCAAGCAAGTATTTCTCCCACTCAGCTCGCATGACCTTGTTAAAAACAAGGAAGCATATGAAGGATTCATATGGTAATTATGGTTTAGCTTTAAACATATCAGAAGGAAACTTGCATTTAAGATGTAGATTGGTTGATGCTAGCTATATTAGACTTCAACTGTTACCTGATGCGGGCCTTTTGTTATGCATTCTTGCAGCTGCAGGCATGAACATTCATCTTTGCATGCTACCAAAACTATGCCACTCTTTTTAACTCCGTCTTCATTTAAAGGCTGTGCATTCTCACCATCTCTCTTTATCTGTTCTTCTGCTATCTCCTGCAACAGTTCCTGCAAAGATATGTATAGCAAATCAGTTGAAAACCTTCTGTAGTTTGTAGGCAAGCAAAAAGTGTCTCGTTGATTAATAGCCTACCTGTATTATTTAATAGCTACAGTGAAAGTTGTTAAAAGAACTGAACAAGCTGAGTTGGGTATGTTTTCAGTATAGTATTTACATGCAGAACGAGAAATATCTGGGCACAAGAGCAGATATATGTTACAGGTGCCAAGCTCAGCAAAAGTGCAATATCCTCTTTGATAAGATTTAAAGGTACTATTCTTCTGTTACATACGAAGCACAAATTAATGTTGAGTGATGTCTGAACGAAGACTGAGAAATAGAAACAGGATCACTCACCCGTAACACTTTCCATTTAGGTGCTTCTTCTAAAATCTCCTCCAGTAGAATGCCCATTTCTGCATTAATCTTCTGAGCGTTGCCCTTGATAGCGCTCAAATCCTCATTTTCTACAGGAAAGAAATAGCCTATATCACAATTCTTTAAGAAAAGCATCAGGTATGATTGGAAGGAAAGGGCCAATAGACACTACCAGTTTCTTTTCCTTTCTGTGTCACCTTCCTCTTCTTTGTTGGTGTACCCTTATTGTCTGCTAAAAGATTTGTACCGTCTGCTCTCACAACCTGGTACACACGCCTTTTTGCAAGGTGAAATATCTTATGGCTTGAATCAGCAAATATCCAAACAGATCGGACGCCTTCAGATACTCTGAGTGTGTCCAGGAACTTCAAGTATGTGACAGCATCATACCTAGGGATCGCGTAAAGAGAGTGAGGAGGATGCCTGATTCATGCCCATTTATTATTTAAATAACTTTGCGTGCCATTGTAGCATCCAGGAATAATCGTCAGCATGAAATTGAAGAACAAATGTTAACATAAATCAGGCTCATTTATTATTTGAATAACTTTCTGTGCCATTGTAGCATCCAGGAATAATCATCGACATGACATTGAAGCATAAATGTTAAAACAAAGTCCTTTAGCACACCGAGCATTCATCCCTTCAGCGGATAAACGGCGAAAGCAATTGTTAGGCTTAGGAGCCAACTTGGTCAGAGTAGCTGGCAGAATTGCTCCAGAAAAAGGTGTAGCGCCAGCTGTTGAGTTGGTGTGATACGTTGCTTGAACAGGTGCAAAACAAGAACGTGGGGGTTGTCGAACGGAGGGGCTGTCCTAGGCCATTGGTAAATAAATTCACCTGCTGCTCCTGAGGCAATGACGGGGAAACACGGCAAAGAAGGGCCAAGAATTGCTTCTGATATTCGGCAACAGTCCCTGTACACCGTAATGATGCTAATTCTCCCAATGCATTGTTGTGAATAGGTCCAAAGCGCATGATGATGAAGCAGTTGAAGCGCTTCCAAGAAACAATGTCGTTATCACGCTCAAACTGCATGTACCATTGTTGAGCCTTGCCAATCATGTGATATGAGGCGAGCCAAACCTTCTCTTCCCATGTTCGTTGGCCTTGGAAGAATTGCTCACAATGGTTGAGGCGTTGAGCCAAGGCAAAGGATCTTCTTCACCGTCAAATACACGAAAGGAAAGTTTGCGGAAGCGAGGCACACCACACTTATCTTCATCATGGCTATTCATCAACAATAGGGTGTTGGAAGTTGAGCCATCGGAGGGTACCAGAATAGCTTTTCCATTCATGAGGTCAGGAACCTTCTGATCGGTGGCTTCCTGTTTTGCCTTGACGCTGGCCAAGTAAAGGGCAAAACCATCCATTGTTTTCTGCATGCCCAAAGTATCGGCCACAGTCTGCCAGAGGAGATCTTCTTAGTTGGTGTTCTCAGCCATGGCAGTTGAGTCTGGTGCAGAGAAGAGCAGAGACAATTGAGTGGGCGAAGCGAGTGAGCGAATTGTGAGGGCTCGCTGGGCTAGCGGCGTGTGGCAGGAGTGGGTTCGCGCAGCAGCAGAGCAAAGCAAAAGTGGCAGCGCTGCGATGAGTTGATGAGAGAAGGCGACGACTTGAGGCTCTGATACCAAATTGATAAGACTGATATTGGGTTAATCCCCTTTTAAGTTTATTTCTTCTCTGATCTCAATACACTGCTAGGCTTCTTTTATATATTGAGGTGCCACTAGATAAAGAAAGGAAACAACACTAGTAATCTAGGAAATCTTCATATACTAGGACTCTGACAATACTAGGAAACTCTCACAGAAAATTAGAAACTTTTCTAAGATGACTAGGACTCTGCACTTGCTGTTCCTGAATTAGGCTTATGCCAGCGTCGCTGGTAAACAATACCATAATGCCCAGCCATAAGTCCATAACATTAGTGAAAACAGCTAGTAAGGAATGGATGGAGTGGATTACCTGACAAGATAATCGAGCAGCTTGCGTAGCGTCCTGAGGTCGGCAACAAGCTGCTTGGTCTTCTTGCCGAGCGTGTGCCATATGGGGTCAAGCTGCCTCCTGACGATCTCGTCGAAGGACTTGAAGATGCCCTTGTCGACGGTGAGGTCCTCGACGTCGACCTTGTTGGTCCGCCTGAGCTCCTTGAGGCAGGCATCCATGGCGTCGAGGACGGCGACCTGGATGCCCCTCATGGGCTGAGTCATGGGGACGCGAACGTCAACGACCTCGGGTGGGGCGCGCTCGAGGTCTGATGCGGTCAGAACGTGGAACCGGGGCCAGAGGTGGAGGCGTCGGATGTAGAGGCTCTTCATGGCGCGCTCGGCCTTGGCGAAGCCGGAGACCATGGCGTGGGGGCGATCGGAGAAGGCGTAGACAGGGAGGAGATGGTGCTGGCGGAGGAGTCGGGCGACAAAGGCATCGGAGGAGGTGTCAGAGGAGCGGTGAGCGGACATGAGGAGGAGGGCGTGGACGCGGGATGGGAGGAGGCGGGAGGTGAGGAGATCGGCGGTGAGGGCGCGGGGGGAGAGGAAGAGTGCGGCGCGCGAGGAGTAGAGTGCAGCGCGGTGGTGAGCGGGGAGGTCGGGGGCCACGTCGTGGAGCTGCAGGAGCGGCTGGGAGTTGGGTTGGAGGAGGAGGCGGCGGATTTGGGCCTTCAGCGGGTCGGGCGCGGAGAGTATGAGGAAGCAGCCGCCGGGAGATTGATGGTGGTGATGGAGCTGGAGGAGAAGGGCGGAGGCGATGGAGGCGAGCGGCAGGCCCGATGAGAGCACCACCAGACCGCCGTTGGGGTCCTCCAGGAGGTCCGCCACCACCTGCTCCTCGAACGGGAGCATCGCAGCGGCGGCGCGGCGACGGCTCTCTTTTCTTTCCTTTCCTTTTCGAGGGAGATCAGAGAACGCGCCTTTTGTTCTCGCTAAGTCAATTATTTTTTACCATTGCACAATCGATTTACAAATGGAAGATTTCATGTATATCCTCTCTTTAAATAGAAATTAAGAGTTTACTCTCTATATCTCAATGACATATGAAGTCCACTCAGATCAATGATATATAAACTAGGAGGATAAATCCTCAATTTCCATTAAATAGAAGGCATATGATCAATTTTTTGATTACAAATTGTTTCTCTCCTCATAAACAATAATTTTCTCTCCTCATAAACAATACCATCTCAATTATTTCGCATGTTCACGATTGATTGAAATTATAAATTGTAGTACATTAATTCAACTACAAATTAATCGTGGAGTAATATCGAACTCCTCTATTAAAAATACATGTTTGAAGTGAATAACCTCAAAAAAGCATCGTCTTTGATCAGAGTATCAGACCACGTAAAGACGACCGATAAATTATGTTTCTCATTCGTGGAAGCTTTTGATTCTTTACACAGCAATCCTCTTTTCTCATTCAACGTGCCTGATTCTAATCTAGTTTACCTTTCTTCTATGCCCTCTGAGAAAGAAAATCGACAATGAGTACAAGATTGGAAGAGAGCGAGTGAGTGATATGGAGCAACCAAGTTGGTGCTTCTCTTCCGTCTTCACCTTGAAATGCACATGGTCTCGCGCACCTTCACGGTTACATTGCTGCACAGTGCACACGTGTGAGCTAGTGCCGGACTGCCGGCAGCAGTGCCATTTCCTCAGCGACAGCCATGTCCTCAGGCACAACATACCCGAATACCATGTAGGCCCCTTTCCACTCCCCACTGTTTGCTAAGCTGATTAAGGTCCTCTTCTAATAAGTAGCATATGTTTGATTTTGTTAGTGAAAAGACTCATGTTTTTAAGGCTTCTTAAGCTTATTTGGACCTTTACTACTTCATATATTGTAAAAATATGTCCCAAATAATTGTATTATCAATTAAACATCAAACAAAATAAATCCATGATAATACAATATTTTTACCATACTACACATATAGTAATAAGCTTAGGTTAAAAAAAAACATTTAGAATATGGCATCAAGCTTCTAATAGCTTGATAGGAGATATATTATTTGAACTTTTAAGTTTAATTAGTTTACGAATAAGTCAAATATGTCTAGAAGAGTGTCTGAGCTAAACAAGTATCGAATAAAACTAATTTTTTTCATGGCTCATAACAACTTTTCGTAACTTACAACTTACAACATTTTTTTTCATATCCATTGACTTAAGTGCCCTTTGAAGCAAGGCATATGGCGGACCGTATGCAGCCTAGTCACACAGAAACAAGGCCATTGGGATATAAATGTTGCCACAGGAAGTCCAGACCCAAATCTGTTTTATGCAAGATAAGATAGTTCAGTTGGCCATGGTGTTGGTTACGATCTCCTAGGGGAGAGGGAGATCGAGTCCCTCTCCCCCCACGCCTAATTGCGCCCTGATCAGGGGTGCTCAACAGATTGTTGTTGAGGGCCCCCATCGCGCAGCGCTATATAAAGGGGGTGGCCGGGGCATTAAAACGTTCGGTTCATGTGTCTATTTTCCATCCCCTATAATCCCTAAGGCAATTCCGATCTATTGCTAGCGCTGAAGCGACGGGAAGCTCCTCTCCTTCACGCCGCGACTTCGTCGACCGACGACGCCACAGCCCCTCCCCAAGCCATGGCGTCCTCTTCTTCTTCGGCGAAACCCGAAGGTAATCGGCTAGTCCTAACCCTAGTGATTACTAAGGCTGACCCTAACCTTTCAATGGTATCAGAGCTAGGCTAGAGTTTAGGCTAGTTAGGTTTCGGGTGGCATCGCCCCCCCCCTTGAGCCAACGCCACCGTCGCACCAAAATCCCGCAGCTGCAAACCCTAAGAGTTGAAACCCCTCAGCCAAAGAACCACAAAAAAGGGAAACAGAAAGGGGTTAGGGCTAACCCTAACCCTAACTAAGCTAAGGGCCAGAGGTCGGGGTCGTACCTCCGCCGCTCGCCGTCGCTCGCTGGCGATCATTGCCT
>KE372274.1:38910-51592 GCA_000418225.1 Zizania latifolia
AATTTTTATGGTATTTTTCTGATTAAATTTGGTCCCACGACAATATTTAATTAGAAAATGATTTATTTAGAATTTTGGTTAAGTTTAAATTCAGAATTTTTGCTACTGTTTTAGCAATTTAAGAATTTTATTTAAGTCTTTCGCTGTGTTTTTACACTATTTACATATTTTCTGTTCGTCCACTTTAATAAGTGTTATTCATTTTTCCAATTAAATTGGAACCAACGAGAAATTTTAATTAGGAATATGAATAATTTCTTGTTGCAGTAATAATTTTATCTACTGACCAACGTTGTTGATAAAATTATTATAACTAAGTTAACTTAATTCTATTTTTACACAACGGTGATGTAGAATTAATTTTCCTTTTAAGTATGTCACATGTTAAATTTTGACCAACGTTAAATTTTCATGTAATATATTGTGTCTGTTGTTTTAACATCTTTTGATAAATTGTTCATTATCAGGCAACATGTTAAGTCTGCTCTTCGCCATTGAGCCTCTCAATGGTAAGAACTACGGTTCATGGAGAGAAAACATTGAGATAGCGCTTGCGCTATGGGATATAGATCTTGCACTGATGCAAGATTGTCCTGTTGAGTCTACTGAGCCCGTGATTCAGGATAGTGAGAGTCAGGAGGCTTTCGCCACTAGAACATGGGATTTTACTGAGATCAAATTGAAGTACGACATCGATCATACTAAGTGGAATCAGTCGAATCGCAAATGCCTTATGGTCATTAAGAGCTCCATTATGGAGGCTATCAGGGGTTTCATCCCACATTGTGATACTGTCAAGGAGTATCTCAAGAAGGTGGAGAGTTAGTATATTGGCTCTTTAAAAGCGTATGCTAGCACGCTGATGAAAAAGCTCGTGACATAGAAATACCATGGCGGTGGAGTTAGAGAACACATACTTAGAATGAGCAACATGGCTTCAAAACTCAAGCCAATGGATATGGGGCTTAAGGACAATTTTATTGTTCATTTGATTATGGTGTCTCTATCCAAGGACTTTGAGCATTTTGTGATTAATTATAACTCGCAGCCAGAGCACTGGAGTATTGAGAAGCTGATCTCGTCATGTATACAAGAGGAGGAAAGAATTAAGGAGGCACGCGGTGATTCGGTTCACCATGTGCATCACAATAAGGGGAAGAAACATTATTCCCCTAAGAAGCATTATAAGAGTTATTTTAATGATGCTAAGGACTCCTCATCTAAGTAAAAATGAAAGGCTCCCATAAAGGAATATAACGTCCCAAAGGGCGTATGCAGACATTGCAAAAAGGAGGGGCACCACATGAAGGACTGTGTGGAGTTCCTAAAATGGATGAACAGGAATGGTAAGGATGAAATTACATCAATAGATGAATCTCTGTACTTAGAATATTCTACTATTACTTGATGGATTGACTCAGTGTAACTATTCATGTTGCTAATTCTTTACAGGGATTTGTTACGACGAGAACATTAGGAAGAAGAGAAAGAACAATTAGAGTAGCGAACGACATCGAAGCAGAAGTTGAAGTCATTCGAGAACTCCCATTAGAAATAAACAATGGCTTTACTATTTATTTGCATGATGTCCTCTATGTACCTTTCATGAGAAGGAATTTAATTTCAGTATCATGTTTAGACAATGATGGTTATGATTGTCATTTTGGTGACAAACGATGTTTCATTATTTTTGATAATAAAGTTATTGGTCTTGCCTTCGAGCATAACAAACTTTATTTGCTTTCTCTAAATGAGTCTGTGAATATTGTAAGTGCTGAAAATATCTCCTCGTCGTTGAATAAGAATAAGTGCAAAAAAATTGATGACGTATCTTTGAAATTATGGCACTGCCGTTTAGCTCACATTTCGAGGGGGAGGATTGAACGTTTAATAAAAGAATCAATTCTTTCGCCTTTAGAATTTTCAGACTTTGAGCAATGCATCGATTGCATTAAAGGCAAATACATCAAATAAATTAAAAAAGACGCAAAGCGAAGCGTGGAAATTTTAGAAATAATTCACATGGACATTTGTGGTCCGTTTCCTGTGACGTCTGTAAATGGTTATGATTCATTCATAAAATTTACAGATGACTATTCGCGTTATGGCTATATATATCCAATTAAAGAGCGATCAGAAGCTTTAAATAAATTTAAGATATTTAATGCTGAAGTAGAAAATTAGCATGATCTAAAGATTAAAACAGTAAGATTTGACCGTGGGGGGAGTACTACGGTCGTCATACCCCTTATGGCCAAATTCTTGGATCTTTTGCAAGGTTTCTCTAGGAGAATGGCATAGTTGTCCAGTATTGTACACCGGGCGAACCTCAGCAAAACGGAGTGGCAGAAAGGCGCAATCGCACCTTAATGGACATGGTAAGAAGTATGCTAAGCTATTCCACTCTACCGATTAATTTGTGGATAAAGGCGTTAAAAACCGTCATTCATATTCTTAATCGGGTCCCTACTAAGTCGGTGCCCAAAACACTGTATAAACTATGGACTGGACGAAAGCCCTCACTTAATTATTTAAGAGTGTGGGGCTGTCCTGCTGAGGCTAAAATATTTAACCCAAATATTGGTAAGTTAGACTCTAAAATAGTAAGTTGCCATTTTATTGGCTATCTAGATAAGTCTAAGGGTTTTCGTTTCTACTGTCCTGATCGACATACTGAGTTTGTAGAAACAAGACGTGCGGTCTTTTTAGAAAACGCGAGGGGAGCACGGTGCTTCGAGAGATTAGTCTTAAAGAGAAGCGGGTCAGTGCACCCACTTCTATGATTCATGAGTCTATTTTTCATGTACCTGTGGTAGAACAAATTTGTCCAGCACCTGTTGTTGAATCTACATTAGCAGCACCTATTATTCATGAGGCTCCTGTTATTCAGGAACCTAAAGTTCCAGTTGTTGCTAATAAAGAAGAAGAACAACCCCTACACTTAGAAAATAATGTGCCAAACTAAGAGAACATCAGAAGATCACAAAGAGTGAGAAGGCCAGCTATTCCTGATGATTATGAGGTTTATATGAGTAAAGAAATTCAAATGGAGGGCGATCCCGCCTCTTTTGAAGAAGCCATGAGAAGTCCCCACTCATCTAAATGGCTTAAGGCTATGGAAGATGAGATGATGTCCATGAGTACCAACAAAGTTTGGAAATTAGAAATAATTCCTAAAGGAGCCAAAACAGTAGGCTATAAATGGGTCTACAAGATTAAACGTGACTCTCAAGGGAGTATCGACAGATTTAAGGCAAGACTTGTGGCAAAAGGCTTCACTCAAAGAGAAGGAATAGATTATAATGAGACATTTTCACCTGTCTCATCTAAGGATTCATTCAGAATCATTATGGCATTAGTGGCACATTATGACTTAGAACTACATCAGATGGATGTAAAGACGGTATTTCTCAATGGGGATCTATATGAGAATGAATATATAGCACAACCCAATGATTTTGTCGTAGAAGAAAAAGAAAATTTAGTATGCCATTTGACTAAGTCTATTTATGGATTAAAATAGGCCTCTAGGCAATGGTACCTCAAATTTGATGAGACCATAAAAAAATTTATGTTTAAAAAAAATAAGGAGGACAACTGCATTTATGCTAAGTTTAAGAATAGAAAATTTATTTTCCTCATTTTGTATGTGGATGACATTTTGCTTGCAAGTAGCGATGCCAGTCTACTGTTAGAAACTAAGAGGTTCTTGTTCTCACATTTTGACATGAAAGATCTTTACGAAGCTTCCTATGTATTAGGAATTAAGATTATCCGAGATAAAAATAAAGGGGTATTGAGATTATCGCAGAAGACATATTTAGAAAAGATTCTAAGGAAATATAGTATGCATGCGTGTAAACTTTCGCCTGCTCCGATAGTCAAGGGTGATAAGTTTGAAAATTTTCAATGTCCTAGGAACCAATATGAGATCGATCAAATGAAGTCGGTTTCATATGCTTCTACTGTCGAAAGCTTGATGTATGCTCAAGTTTGCACTCGCCCTGACTTAGCTTTTGCTATCAGGATGCTTGGCAGATATCAGAAAAATCCAGACATAGATCACTAGAAAGGAGTTAAGATATATACAAGGCACAAAAGGCCTCATGCTGACGTATGAAAGATCAGATACCCTCGAGATAGTGGGATATTCAGATTCAGACTTTGCGGGATGTGTGGATACTGAGAAGTCCACGTCAGGTTATATATTCACACTCGCAAATAGAGCTGTATCATAGAAAAGCTCCAAACAAATTGTGACTACATTTTCGACGATGTATGTCGAGTTTGTAGCATGTTATGAGGCCACCGGACATACACTATGGTTTAAAAAGTTTGTACATGGTCTTAGAGTGATCGACAGTATTGAAAAACCACTTAAGTTATACTGCGACAATGAGCCAGCAGTATTGTACTCTCGTAATAACAAAAAGAGTGGTGCTGCCAAACACATCAATATTAAGTACTATATTGTTAAGAAAAAAAATCCAAGATCAAACTATTAGTCTTGAGCATATAAGTACCAAGCGAATGCTTGTGGACCCGCTCACTAAAGGCTTACCACCCAATATGTTCAGAGAACACTTAGCCGGCATGGGTTTAAGGAAAAGCCTATGATCTTTGGATTCTAAGGGGCCTAAAATAAGTTAAGAATCTATTTTAGAATGGAAATGTGCATTATGGTTGTTGAGTCATGTAGTACATAACTGACTATTGTGATACAACATACTCTATGTATTGATCCGTAATAGAATATGTATTCAGTTAAGTTTAGATTAAGTATTAAAGTTGAGATCTAGGGGAAGAATATTGGTTACGATCTCTCGGGGGAGAGGGAGACCGAGTCCCTCTCCCCCACGCCTAATCGCGCCCTGACCGGGGCCGCTCAACAGATTGTTGTTGAGAGCCTCCATCGCGCAGCGCTATATAAAGGGGGTGGCCGGGGCACTAAAACATTCGGTTCATATGTCTATTTTCTGCCCCCTACAATCCCTAAGGCAATTCCGATCTATTGCTAGCGCTGAAGCGGCGGGAAGCTCCTCTCCTTCACGCCGCGACCTCGTCGACCGACAACGCCACAGCCCCTCCCCGAGCCATGGCGTCCTCTTCTTCTTCGGCGAAACCCGAAGATAACCGGCTAGTCCTAATCCTAGCGATTACTAAGGCTGACCCTAACCTTTCACATGGGAGCCGTACGTACATTTTTATGTGCTCGCCTCTTGCACCCCACAAGTTCCGACGGCCTTGAAACCCAGGCTAACAACAGATTAATCACTAAGCATGGATATTCACTTGGCAAGTTGGTACTGTCTAGCAACAAAAGTTATATGTCTAAATTCAAACAAATAATTCATGTCTAGTTTTACAGTACTGGCCACGCATCAAATCTATAAATCTCATATGTTTGCCATATGCCATCCACCAGCCATGTTCTTGATATACTCATATGTTTTGCGCAGGCAGACATTTCGATTGAACAAGTTCAAAGAATATAACGGAGATACATTAAAAAATTAATCGTTGGAAATTAAAGTGCGCCGTGTTTCAATTGGTTCTTGGGGGCGTGCATCATTTACTACGTGTACCCCTGCCTGTAGCGGCGGAAAAGCTCGTCCGTCTTGGCGGTGCGGAATGCGTAGCACCCCAATGCGTAGACGGCGAGGAGCGCGACGATGGCGACGGTGAGAATGAGATCGGCTCGGCGCCACTCCCTGCGGAGGTTCTGGAGCAGGCCGGCCTTGCAGGAGGAGCAAGAGTAGCAGAGCTGGGTCTGGTCGTTGCTCCAGGCGGCGCAGTCGGGGTCAGCGGCGACGCTGATGGGGCTGATCCAGAAGGTCGCGGTGACGAAGGTGTAGCCGCACCTCGTGGGCGGTTTGCAGCACCCCGACTGCAATGGAGTGATCCAGGCGGCGGAGAAGAAGTCCTGCGCCGTGGCGTAGGTCTGGTTGACGTCGGAGCAGACGGGCGTGGCCGCCAGGCATGTCTTGATCTGGTCCCATCTGCCTGGCTCGTCGACGCGGGCCCGTAGCCAGCCAGAGAAGTCGTCGAGGTCGTACTCGAGGAAGGCCCTGCTGGGCGTGGGGCGACCCGACGCGCTGGCGGTGACGACGAAGATGAAGACGGCAAGGCAGGCGAGAGCCGCGACGAGGAGGAGCATGCCGACGAGGTAGGCGAGGAGGAGCCAGGGCAGGCGCCAGAAGGCGCCAACGAAGCCGGCCAGGCCGACAGCGAGGACGGCGACGCCGAGGCTGATGATCGGCCACTGGAGGAATTGGACGCAAGCGCTGTCGGCCTGCGCAGAAAGCCAGATGCCGGCCGCGATCACCGGGATGGAGAGCAGCGCGGCCACCAGGTTGATGATCGCCACGCCGACGTAGTTGAGGGCCATGGCGCGAGCGAGCTAGCTGCTAGCCAGCTGTACTTGTCATTAGTTTGCACTTTGCAGTGGAGGATAACCCTGCTGCTTCTGCTTAGTCACATGTATGTATGTAAGCTGCCTCCGATCCGATCGATTCCTTAATATCTGGGTTAACTGCTTCCATCCAATTAAGCTCGCATGCATCCATCGTCTCCTTGTGCTTTTCCTTTTCTTATTGCGATTTGCTGATTAATACAGCTGCAGGTAGCGTGCGTCGAGCATATAACATAGATGCATCGATGCCTTTTGGTTATTCTTTGCTTCCTGCGTAATCCATTCCTTCGCCATATGTGCCTGTCAAAGCAACAAGGATTCCACGTCCTACGTACCCATCCATCATATGCATGCATGGCCAAATCTATCGCGGTTAGTTTCGTTTAATTCCTCCGCCAGTTACAAATGCACATCCTTTAATTTGGACATGTAACTTTTTAGACCATTAGATAACCTATTATTTTTATAAGTAGTGGTTTGTGTCTAAGTTAGCAGTGAAGAGTTATCATTGTCGGTTTTAAAACACCTGATAGATGGAGCAAGAACTGTTTATATCATTTCAAAGACCGATTACGCGGAGCCAAGCAAAGAAACTAGAACATGAGGTGAATTTATTCTTAGCCGACACATATTTTAATATTAATGAGAACTTTATACTGTCTAAATCTCGTAATTTGCTTTTGCTTAGGTTCATATGTAAAGTGGAGGTCTTAGCCGATGAAGACAGTCGATGGAGAGCGATATAAGCTGATAATCTGCTGCCCAACTGTTTATACCATGCTGATTCAATCTGTTGTCTATTGACGATGTTTCAATTTCTAAGAGATTGACGAACCCAACCTGCCATGATTTAATATCCATAATTCATATGGTTATAAAGATAATTAAGTATACTTTTACCTCCAACAAGCGAATCATCTTTTTGACTTTCCAATAAAAGTTATGTCTATTTTAGTGAATACTGCATAGAAGCTAAAAAGTCTGAAAGGGTTGCGCGAGGCTGTTCGGGAATTCTTCCTAGAGACCTTTGAGCTACCAACTCCTCAAGAAACTTAAGAGTCCTTTGATACCTAGCTAGAAGAGTTGTTTCTAGTATAAATACTCATCATTTTTCTTGTATGAACAGACTTTTGATATATGAAAAATAGAATCCATTGTTTAGCTATGTGCTAAGAAATTTAGAGAGAATTGTCTACCCATTTGCTCTTGTGATTCCTTGTAGGATTGTATAAGCGGATATTTGACGTCTTCCAATTGGTGCTCCTGTTCCCTTCAAGGTTTTCCTTGATTGATTCTAGATTGTGTTAGTTGGTAACTTAGAGTGTGGTTGGACGAACTCTTGATTCAGGCTACCGTAATCGAGGCGGTGGTTGGATTCGAGTATGATCGTCAGGTTGTATTGTTATCTTGGCTGCTTGTAGCTAGTTATCTTGGTCTCTTTGAGACTAGTTATATGTTCGTGATTCTATGCCATGAAGATTTATGTCCAGATCTTCACGGCGTATGATCACGAACAGATAACTAGCCTCAAAGAGACTAAGATAAGTAGTTGCAAGCAGCCAAGATAACAGTGTAACCTGACGTTCATACTTGACATGTGTAAGACAATATGTTACTTTAGTGACACGTATCTTTTATCCGTCAGTAAAGCTTAATCACTAAAGACTATTTCTGTGGTGGTGCCTATTGTCCAGACTTATAGGTATGAATCGTATGATGAGACTAAAAGCTTGAAGAAATTTTATTTGGCAATTATCATGCATGAATATCCCTTTAATATTATTGAGCATGAGTACTTTACTAATGTTATCAAGTCCTTGCGTCCTACTTTTCTGATTAAGAGCCGTGTTATGATTAGAAAAGACATATTGAATATCTTTATAGAGGAAAATAAGAAAGTGTATGAGTACTTTAAAACATTGCCATATTGTTTTAGTACAACCATGGACATGTGGACATCAAATTAAAACAAAGACTACATGTGCATTACTGTGTATTGGATAGATGACAATTGGTGTATGAAAAAAGAATTATCAAGTTTATGCATGTAGAGGGTCATCACTCAGGGAAGAACTTGTGCAATATATTTTATAACAGTATAGTGGATTGAAATCTTGATAGAAAAATGCTTGCACTTACTTTGGACAATGCATTGGCTAATGATGTATGTGCTAAGGGGTTAGTACTAAAGCTCAACAAGATATCTCCCTTGATATGTGATGGGATATTTTTTCATGTGAGATGTTTAAATCATATTTTCAACCTTGTTGCTCAAGATGGTTTATAGCAAATTGTATCAGATATTGCTAATATTAGAAACACAATTAGAATTATGAAGAATTCCCTGTTGCAATAAGAAGAATTTATGAAATGTGCATCAGAATGTGAATTAGATATGAAAAGTGGTCTCTCTTTGGATGTGCCAACTAGGTGGAACTCTACATATATCATGTTGAAGCAAGCTATTTATTATATATCAGCTTTTGATAGACTTTTCCTTCGCCGTAGAAGCAAATATGTGAAGTGTGCTCCAACAGAAAGTAATTGGCCTATAGCAAAATCGTTGACTATATGTTTGAAGAGATTTCATGATGCAACTTTGATATTCTCTAGCATCACATATCCAACAGCAAATCCATTTTTTAATAAGTTCTATCAAATTAAGCTTGCAATTTTAGATTGGTGTGCTAGTCTTGATCTAGTTATATCAGCTATGTGCTTCTCAATGAGAAATAAATATGACAAGTATTGGTAAAAGTCCAACATGACTCATTCAATAGCTTGTTTTCTTGATCTTAGATTAAAGACAAAGCTAGTACACTATTATACAGAGAAGATTTATTATGAGAATCCTTAAAAACAAATTAATAAATTTATGGGTGTTCTTAATCAACTGTTTCAAGTATATGTGTCTAGTGTACAAAGTACACATAATGTAACAGCCACAAATGTGCATAATGATTGTTCAATGCATCCAAATGCAATAATTGAGGATGGAAAGAATGTTGATTATCTTGATGCAGATCTTAAGAATTACTTGCATGGTAGTGGAGTTCTAGAGAGACCCATTAAAAATGAGTTAGAAATTTACATGGAGCAACCAACAGTGGAATAGAATTTTAAAGATAAAATAGAATTTGATATCCTGACTTGGTGGAAGCACAAGCAACTTGACTTTCCTATTTTCTCAAGACTTGCTCGTGATATATTATCTATTCAAGTGTCAATTGTAGCTTCAGAATCAACATTCAGTGCCGGTGGACATGTTGTTGATCCATTCCACAGTCGTTTAGATCCTAAAGTTGTGCAAGCTTTGATTTACACCAAAGATTGGAACACAACCCTTAAGAAGGGTAAGTATTTATTAACTTGGAATATCACCTTTTACTTTACAAGCATAATTAGTCTTATGCCAAAATATGCAGGTGAAAATGTTGTTGAGACTATCATCGCTGATATGGATTTAGAAAGCCTTGAGCGGTCTTTTGCTGCCTCAATGACAATGGTTTGTTGTTTTTTCTAGTTATACATTTATTTTTCTCAATTTCGTACTTTCTTTAATAATGCATGTATTCAAATATACAGTACAAGGATATAGATGGAGACCATGATGAGGGACTAGAGGGTGATATGGATGGTTTCGATGAGGATATGACATCTATGGAATAAAGCTCTCATCAATTTTAATTTTTCTTGCATATCGTTATTTAGAAAGTATGTGGACTATTACTCTATGCGTGGTGATTTATACGATGTGCACTCTTATGTGAACTATTACTTTATTTGTAGTGATTGCGTGATGTGAACTCTAAACTATAGTATGTGGACTTCTATATTCATGGTGATTTCTGTGATGCGAACTATTACTTGTCACTTGTGTGTTGTGATTGTGAATTAAGAATTATAGTATGTTCACTATTAATCTATATTCATCGTGAGAATGTGAGTTATGTTTATTGTAGTCATAGTATGCTTTATTTCTGCCTTCTTTTTATTCTAGTAAATATCTGTAACAGTATTCGTATTCGCTTTGTATTCGTATTTGATAATATTTGTTTCCGTATCCGTATCCGGAGTATCCGAATCCAAATCCAAAAAAATATGAAAAAGGATATGATAACACTAATATCTGTCCGTATCCAATTCATTTTCATCCCTATCTGCAATGCAATGGATACAAGCTGGTATTTATTAATCTCAAATGTCAAGTTTGTTATCTCAAATTTATTAATCTCGAAGATCCCTTGGAATAAATCCCCAAGGCAGCTCTCCTTCATTTGGAAATCGTTGGACCTTCCTTGCCACGATCTTAGTGAGCTCGAGCATCCTTTTCGGAGGAGGAGATTAAGCAGGCAATTTTCAATCTAAATCTAGAAAAAGCGCCAAGTCCGAATGGTTTCACCTTAAAATTATTTTACTCCTTTTGGGACTTGATTAACCAGATCTCTAGGTAGCTTTCTCCCAGCTCTACAACCTTTGTACTAGGAAACTGTGGCTCCTCAACGTCAGGCACATTGCTCTTATTCCAAAAAAGTGGCCTGCTACGCTGTCGGGAACAATTGATCAATAAGCTTAATGAACGTACGCAACCTCGAAGATTATCACAAAAGTACTTGCTTCCCACCTAGCTAAAAGGTTGGACGAGTTGATCTCCCCTTGCCAGAGTGTCTTCATCTCTAAAAGGGTCATCCACAACAACTTCATTCGAGTACAACACATGGTGAAGCTTCTACACTTCTCAAATGCTCCGGCTCTTTTCATCAAATTGAATATAGCAAAGGCCTTCGATTCGATAAGCTAGGAATTTCTGCTAGAGCTCCTTTAATATTGTGGCTTTGGACCAAGTTGGAGGGATTGGATTTGCATGCTCCTTTTGACCTCCTCATCCAGTGTTGTCCTTAACGGTTGACCGGGAAGGAACTTCGCGCATCGCCGTGACCTTCGTCAGGGGGACCCCCTATCTCCCATGCTTTTAATCCTTGCTATCGACCCCTCTTAAGAAGCTTCTAGACCTAGCCACAGAATTCGGCATTTTATCCTCCACCCTATTAGAAGCAACATCTCCATAACGACCCTATATGCAAACGATGTTGCTCTTTTCCTGTCCCCTAAGCAACAAGACTTCCTCAACCTTAAAGCAATATTTGATTTCTTTAGAAAGGCGATGGGTCTCAACATAAACATTGAAAAGACAGAAATCTACCTCATCCACTATGACAACATGACTATGGACCCTCTCAAAGACTCCTTTACGACCAAATGGAGTAGTTTGCCTTGTCGATACCTCGGCCTCCCTCTTCACCATAGAAAGCTCAGAAGCTTGACTTTCAGCCTCTGATTGATAAGATAAGTGACCGGCTCAAGGGGTGAAAAGGAAAGTTGCGTGCTCTCATCTCAGGGGCACCATATCTTAGTCAAGTCTATGCTGTCAGTGATCCTAACCTACCAAATCTCGGCCCTCCAGACCCTAAAATGGGTTACTAAAATGATTGATAAAATCCGAAAAGCCTTCCTTTAGAAGGGGTCTACAGATGTAAATGACAGCCACTGTCTTGTCAAGTGGTTCTGTGTCTGCACTCCGAAGTCTCATGGTGGCCTGGGAGTCTTGGATCTCTATCTTTTCGAGCGTGCTTTGTGCCTTCACTGGCTTTGGAAGGCAGCATCGTACCCACATCAAGACTGAAATTAGGTGCAGTTTCCAAAGTTTGGCACAGATTCAACTAATTCTATCTAGAATCAGAATAGAGAATCCGTACCAAACGCCCCCTCAGTTTTCATGATTTTCTCCGGCCGCCATCAGCCCATCACGAACAGCAGTTCGTCAAGTGAATCATTCATGCATTCAAACAAAATTCCTTGTAATTTCGGATGATGCATTAATTAATTATGGATGGATTGGAGGCAATGCGTCTGTCAACTACGTACTACTACCACTTGTCGTAGCTACAAGTACCAGGAGAATCCTTCTCTTTAGTTTGCATGAATTAATTAACTAGAACAAAAATGCAAGCTAGCAAAGCAATGCAAAACAAGAGGGGATTAAAAAGCAGCATTGCCACCAGATTTGATAAAACCAGTGGGTCGATCAGGCCCAGACTCGCTTCTTGGGTATAAGATCGAGCGTCTTGACCTGGTCTATGCGAGCCGCGACGATGAAGTCGTTCACGGTGAGACCGCCGGCGGAGGGCGTCTGGAGCTCCGCCCTGACCTGGTTGGGGGCCTCGAAGAGCACGGTGGCCGGGGCACCATCGACCGCGGCGTTTATTCTGG
>KE372274.1:58263-70455 GCA_000418225.1 Zizania latifolia
GCGCCACGTGGCCAGGAAACCGCCACGTGGCCTACCCGGGGGGCTATCCCCCACAGCATTTAAAATAAATAATTAAAATTAAAAAAAGGGTTAATCGGCTGTAGCCGGTCACCGTATCCAGCTCTCGTATCTAGCTCCCAAATTCCCGTCGCGTGTTTCCTTTTCCCGCTGTTTCCATCCGTGTAGCTTTCCTCCGAAGTCTCGCCTGCCGTACATAGTTCGCCTCTTTCCCGTGATCATCTCGCCGGCAGCTTCTTGGGCGGATTTCTCGCCGGCGGCGTGCACGGAGTACTCTGCGCCGGTCTGCCTCTCCCGCCTCTTCCCGCTCCGGCGTTCCCCTCGGTTCCCCCTTCCGCGCACAGCTTCTTGAGGTGGATTCGTCGCCGGCGACGCGCAGGGAGGACTGCGCGTTCCTCGTCGGAGGCGCGCACAGAGTACTCTACACCGGTCCACCTCTCCTGCCTCTTCTCGCTCCGGCATTCCCCTCGGTTCCCCCTTCCGCGCACAGCTTCTTGGGGTGGATTCGTCGCCGGCGGTGCGCACGGAGTACTGCGTGTTCCTCACCTACGGCGCGCACAGAGTGCTCTACACCGGTCCGCCTCTCCCGCCTCTTCCCGCTCCAGCATTCTCCTCGGTCCCCCCTTCCGCCCACAGCTTCTTGGGGTGGATTCGTCGCCGGCGGCGCGCACGGAGGACTGCGCGCCGGTCCACCTCTACCGCCTCTTCCCGCTCCCGCATTTGCGCGACTGGTAATGTTCCTTTTACCACAAGAAGTTTGCATCGTCATAAGTGTTATGTTTAATTTATCCTACTGCTAGTACGAGCACTGTATTCTTGAGTAGTTCTTGAGTACATTGCAATTTAACCTTTCAATTTAACATTGCAGTTTGGTTAGGTTTATTCTAGATGCAGTTTATCAAACAGAACGGTATTTCTTGTGTAAAACATTGCAATCTGTTGAAAGGCTTACATATACTTTGAGTAACTTGCTAAAATTGTTCAGATACTGCAGTCCGAATAATTGTAGCTATCAAATGCATTGAGTAACTTGCTGAAAGTGCTTATATGTTTGGCATATAATCCTGAATCTTGTTCTTCCACTGGTTGCAATTGACTGAAAAATGTATGTCTGAAACTAATTTGTCTAAAAACAGAATTTCAGTAGAGTTCAGTAGTTTGTCTCTTAAATGCTGGACTGAAAATACCTATTGCGGGTTGACCTTTTGCTAAAAGATTTGTTAAATTGCTGGACTCGGCCGATGAAGCATGGTAATGGTTTTTTCCTTTAACGTATGGTAAAGTATGCACCATATAACAGATTGTTTTATTTACCTGTATTTTGTATTTATCTTTGTAACTAGACCCCTACCGTGTGTATGCCTACAAAATTTGCTGCCTTGTGTGCTAGATTGACTAAGCAACATCTAAGGCTTGTTAAAGAAATTGGATTGGAATGTTTGCTTAGTATACCTGCTATACCAATTCAGCGGATTCTTGTGGAGGACCTAGCAGAAAATTATGTGGAAGGAGAAAGAAGTTTCATAATACATGGCCATGTTGTTCCAATTACAACATGTGATGTGTATTGTATATTAGGTCTAGTTGACCAAGGGGAGAAGATCGAGATTAGTTCAAAAAAGGTAGATCCTGAACTATTCAATTTGTATAAAGGGAGAGGCGATATCGCCATAACATTAAAACATTTGAAAGAACGGATAGACAATGGTGAAGCCGATGACCTTTTCTGTAGCATATTTTTGTTATATGCGTTGGGAACTGTCTTGGCTCCTTATTCGAAGGAGAATGTTAGTAGTACATATTGCGGAATTGTGTCAGATGTTCAAAAAATCAAAGGATACAATTGGGCGGAGTTCACGTTGGATTTTTTGATTAATCATGTGGAGCTCTTTAAGAAGAAGAAAATAACTGGATTAGTTGGCAATCTTGCGTTTCTACAGATAATTTGTTTGCCGTTATTACCGGAGTAGTAATGAATGCTTAGTGCAATATTTACATGTTGATTAATTGTCTTATTTGTTGCCAGGATTGGATTAACAATAACGAGTATAGTGCAAGAGTTGGACCTTTTACTCAGATAACCTACCGTAATATTGTCTCTTCTGAAATGGTATTTCGATGGAACAATTTTCATGTAAAGTTATATTTTTGTTGATTTTATCTTTTTCTAACTGTTGAATGTGTAGTTTCATTCCAATGAACACTACAAACAGCCGCTGGTGGCTGTGTGTGTTACGTCCGGGCAGGAGGGAATTTCAGATACTAGATCCTTTGAAACGACGTCTGAATTATAAAGAAGAAATAAAATAATTGGTATGTTCCTTTCAAACAAACCAGTCAGTTTTAACTTGTTTTAATGAGTGTTACTATGGATATGTAATACTGGAACAATTTGCAGCGCTGTGGCATTCATTCGTTTTTGGAGGCCGTTCGCAATTACCCTATTGGGGTTGAGGTGGAATGTAGGTGGGATTACAACGAGATACTACTATGGAATGTGCAGGTTGTACTAAATATTCCACGGCAGCTAGATGGGTAAGTATATTCATTTTCTGAATAGTATGTGCTGAATCTTGTTGTTTGATTGGTAATCAGTGTTGAAATTGTTTGTATCAGGTGCTCTTGTGGTATTTTTACCATTAAGTACATGCAGTTCTGGGATGGAGACAAGCTGTCATCGCCCTTTTCACAAGACGATATGGAAAGTTTTAGGGAAAAGATGATTGCAGAACTGATATTCTCTCCGCTTAATGAAGTTAAATTTCTGAAGGATGAGATAATTGCCTTGTCAAATTCTTAGTGTAACCGTCTGAAATGTAGTGCTAACTGTGTACAGTTAGGCATTCTAGCTGAAATTTAGTCCTAACTGCAGTCTCCATTTTGTCTACAGTTGACTGCAAAGTGAAGTTGTGAAGTTTTAACTTAGTTGTGAAATGTGATAGTCCTAACTGTGATGTTATCGCTGTAAGTGCAGTTTGGTGTGATTTTGAAGAGACTGAGTTTTCAATCTGGCGTTTTTTGCGTCTGTAATCTCTGAAATGTCTGGTTTGAAATGTCTGTGAGATTAAACGAAGGATGAGACCAGTCTTATAATGAGTGAAAACAGATTGCATATTATTCTGAAAAGAGTTGTTCAGCTGGTTGCAAATGACTAAAAGTACTATGTCTGAAACGGATTGCATATTATTCTGAAAAGAGTTGTTCAGCTGGTTGCAAATGACTAAAAGTGCTATGACTGAAAACAGATTCTTTTCTGGAGTTCTGAAAACAGAATTTCAGCTGAGTTCTGAAAACAGAGTTTCTGACAACTGAATTGCATATTACTGTGAAAATGCTAGACTGAACAGTGCTATGACTGAAAACAGATTCTTTTCTGGAGTTCTGACAATAGAATTGCATATTACTCTGGTATAATTGTACTGCCATGTCAAATTGCAACAGACCTTCAATCTTGTGCGCCATCAACAGACAGGCCAGAAATGACTTGCAATAAATTGTTCAACTGAAATAATTAGATAATTAGATTGAATATGGTAAAGAAAATAAAATACTGAATTACATATTATATTGTGACTATTACTAACCTTTTCATCCGGCAATTCCTCTTGTCATGGTTCGTGCCCTTGCATTGAGAACACCTCCTTGTTCGTTTCTGGTCCTGGAAGCTTTTCAATCGTTTTGGTGCCCCTCCGCTCAGAATTTGCTCTGGATCTTGCACATTTACAGACTCTTCCATTTCCATTTTGCAGCTATCATGTCCAACACTGCTGGCTATGTCTTCCATGCTGGCATTTTTTCTTTTCTTACATACCTCCTTTTCCAAGAATTTCTTCCATTTGGAAAATTCATCTGTAGAACATGCTGACTCTTCAAAAATCTGTTTTGCCAGGTTGCACAATTCAGTCACACGAGCTCTATGCAATGAGTCCTCATGATTTTGAGTGAGAATATCATTGCAGGACTTAGCATTCATTGTCCATCTCTGTAATACACAGAATGCAGGAATCGAAACACCAAGTTTAATCAAGACAACCATAACATGGCAGCAAGGTATTCCATCACACTGCAATTTTAGGCAGCTGCATGAAACACTTGTAAGGCTGTCCTCCTTGCAGTCCACATCGAACAACTTATTTCCCACTCTTGCCCTCACAATGAACTTTGTGAAATCATCATGATCCATAATTTCTACTATCTCAAAATTTGATGCCTTTATAATTTCTTTTCTAACTAACTGAAATACTGCAGGAGTGAAACAGATAGCAGCAGACAACTCTAAGTCATGATATTCCGTCGTACAGACAGGGATAGATTGTGAAGCTATACAGTCCAGTTCGTACTCATTTCTTCTAATACGAGAGACACAACGAAAAAAATGCTCAACCATATTGTAGAGTGTCATTTTCCTGTCTAGGTGTTTGTGAATTCGACTATTTAAACCCTCACTTCTTTGGTTACTCTGTGCACCCAAAAAATACTTCTTCTTTACAAAACAAGTTGCCCACAGTTTCCTTGTTGAGTACATCTTTGACAGCCACCTGCGACACTTATTGCACTTACTAATCTTGTGCTCAATCTGGAACTGTTTCTACTCCACCTTAAATTTTTTAATACTACGCATGTAAATCAACTTCCTAAATGTAGATATCATAGAATGATGAAGATATCGCATTGTATTCCTCTCAATGTGCCAAGCACATAGATGGTGCTAGGAAGAACTAATCTAATAGCCTTTCGCATAGCACGATAACCATCAGTTATTACTGATCTAGGTTCCTTTTGGTACATTGCATTTAACAGAGTGCGGAGTAACCATGTATACGACTCAACATTTCATATGAAACAATGGCACATGTAAAAATGGTAGTACTGCGATGATGATTCAAACCTACAAATGGCACAAATGGCATGTTATATCTATTGGTACGATATGTGCTGTCAAAAATAACAAGGTCTCCAAAAGCTTGGTAGTCCAGCCGAGATTGCGCATCAGACCAAAACAAATTCAACAACCGATCTTCACTATTAGTCTGGTAATGGAAGAAAAATTCTGAATCCTCGTCTTGACGCTGTTTCATGTACTGCAATATGCAGAGTTTGCATCGCCATCTACAATCTTTCCCTTTTTATTCAAATAGGAAAAATTATAAACATCCCTAAGTATATGCCCCACATTTTGATAACCTCCATGCTTCGTAACATCCATAATTTGACATTTCCACGATTATGCCATCCTGATCCTCGTCTCCTTCTAGACAGCACACCCGTAGTCAAAGTCAATTTACCTCCACAAAGTTAAAACAAAAGGAACGACTTTGAATAGGGCATAATGTTGACAGTAATATTTTTTGTTTTTCTCTCGCATTGAATGTTAATATGAGTTTTTAAGAAGTGACATATCACTTACTGATTTGTCTTAACAATTGTTTTTCGATTTTTTATGACTAATTGGATAACGTGCACAAACCAGTGAAAAACCACGTCCAGCATTCCAGCCACATAGTAGCTATATGGTACTCCCCGTTTAGTATTGTTCAAATTCGTTACGCTATAAAATATCAAATTTATATGATGAAGAAAGTAAGTTTAGTATTGTTTAAATTCGTTGCGTTATAAAATATCAAATTTATATAACGAAGGAAGTAAGTAGAAGGGGAGGGGTAGTGACGGTGGAAGGAGTTCGGAGGCGGAATCTGTGGTGGGCTGGGCCGTTATAACAAACAGAAAAGAAGACATGCGGCCCATGTCTTAAGCAGTAACCTAGCCTTATCCCACCGATGATTTGAAGATGGGAGTGGATACGCCGCTGGTTGGCGATGGCCTGCCTCGTCGGGATATCGCTGCCGTGCTCGCTTGCCGGCCATGGTGGTAATAGAAGGTTAAAGAGGGGATTGCAGTGTGTTCTTCCCCGCGGGGCTGGGATTGGGGCCGGCTCCGGCGCCTACAGCAGCCAGTACTCGGAAGCGCTCCCGGCTGGGGCGGCGGCGCTGGGGCTCCCGCTGGCGCCGAGCTCGAGCGGGCGACTGCGCATCTTCTCCGGTACGGCGAACCCGACGCTGGCGCAGGAGGTGGCGTGCTACCTGGGAATGGAGCTGGGGCGGGTGAAGATTAAGCGCTTCGCGGACGGCGAGCTGTACGTGCAACTGCAGGAGAGCGTGCGCGGCTGCGACGTGTTCCTGGTGCAGCCCACCTGCCCCCCGGCCAACGAGAACCTCATGGAGCTGCTCATCATGATCGACGCCTGCCGCCGCGCCTCCGCCAAGACTATCACCGCCGTGGTCCCCTACTTCGGTTACGCCCGCGCCGACCGCAAGATGCGCGGCGGACGCGAGTCCATCGCCGCCAAGCTCGTCGCCAACCTCATCACGGAGGCCGGCGCCCACCGCGTGCTCGCCTGCGACCTCCACTCGGGCCAGTCCATCGGTTACTTTGACATCCCCGTCGACCACGTCTACGGCCAGCCCGTCATCCTTGACTATCTGGCCAGCAAGACCATCTGCCCTGACGAGGTGGTGGTCGTGTCCCCGGACGTCGGCGGCGTGGCCCGCGCGCGGGCCTTCGCCAAGAAGCTCTCCGACGCGCCGCTGGCCATCGTCGACAAGCGCCGCCAGGGACACAACCAATCGGAGGTCGTGCACCTCATCGGCGACGTCAGAGGGAAGGTAGCCGTCATAGTGGACGACATGATCGACACGGCAGGGACAGTCTACCAGGGCGCCGAGCTGCTGCACAGGGAGGGCGCCAGGGCCGTCTATGCCTGCAGCACCCACGCCGTCCTCAGCCCGCCGGCGGTCGAGAGGCTGTCCAGCGGCCTCTTCCAGGAGGTCATCGTTACCAACACCGTCCCCGTGCTGCACCACCAGAGTTTCCCCCAGCTCACCGTCCTCTCCGTCGCCAATCTCCTCGGCGAGACCATCTGGCGCGTTCACGACGACTGCTCAGTCAGCAGCATCTTCCAGTGAGAGCATGGTGGTATGACGATCCACCACTAATCGCCAGCATGTAAGTATGTAAAGAAGTAGAAAACGTCGAAGAAAAACCACATCACACAAATTAAACTACCAGTGTTAATTCAGATATTCAATCAAGCCCGCAAACAACACAATCTACTAGCTTGAGAAACAATGGCACCTCTAGCGTGCACCCAGTTCCTCGGCAAGTTTTATGGCGCCACCAGCACCGGCTCTTGATTTCCCTGCTACACCTCGCATCTTTCCACTGAGCGAGCCGCTGGCTGCAACCCACCAAAGAACATGTAAGCAGTAAGCACTATGCACTTAGGTATTTTACTCTTCTGCACACACGCACTCGACGAAATAAATTAGCAGCATATTTTGGGATGTTTGTACCTTGCCATTCAAAAACAACTTTTGACTCTCCCTTAATCACTTTCGGATATTGATCTATGCGAGAATCTTCCAGTATCAGTTCTTCCACCTATGCCACAATAGAATAGAGAAAAGAAAAAATACTTTACTAACGATGGAGTGTAATGAAAAAATTTCAACAGTCACTTGCCCGTGCATGTATCTGATGGACTCTTGGTCAAGGGAGTGGCACCACCCTTTTTTCCCAGGTAGACCCAGTTTTTACGTGGTGAGAGGGAATGTCACCATTTTTTATTCTAGGTCGGTTTTCCCCACGTCCTCATTCAGTGAAACAGGGGTGGTAGCAGGACGAACGAAATACTCCTTTTAAGGTAGTAGAGATAATCATATACTAGTAACATATATTGAGCCTAAGACAATGCACTTGCCAAAAATCATTATAAATATTTAATCTAGGGGCAAGGTCATTCTAATGCCATAGAACAATCTATATCTTTTCATGACGTGAAAACCTTGGGGGATAACATATATTCATTCCCTACATTCTACATTACACATCTGTCGATTAGGATATCGTGAGATGCAATACCCACTCGAGGATTTCTTCTAGTCAAGTTTAGATAAGTTAAATACGTGACTCTTGTCAATTATCTACTAAAAAACCAAACTGCACATATGCACTACTTGAGCCATTCCCCCAACAGCATTTTTATCTGGCAGCAGCAGGGAAATTGTGTTTTGGGACAATCGTGGTTAACTGCCATTAACCAATAAAATACAATGGGAACAATCGAAGAGATAGCTCTGTGTAAGCAACAATGAACAGGTAGGATTAATAAATTCTACATTTAATTTGTTCTCATCAAAATACTAGCATCTTTTTAAATACTAGTCACTATAACCTAATCAGTTGTCTAAAGAAATAAAATGTTATTGAATTTTATTATGTCGCATAGTCTAATACATTTGTTTTATTATGTTCTAATGATAGCCTCAAATACTCGAAAATATGGCATGCCTACATCTAATAATTTGCAAAATTGTACAGAAAGGAAATGTCATCTCCATGCAATTTTCCTTAAAGAACAAATGTGAGTAATGCTAATCAATACAAGTCAAAATCTATGTAATGTAGTGAAATATACTCCCACATAACTCTACCTTCTTCCACAAGAAAACATTCCTTCTCTTTTGTGGAACTAGTAGATGATCTCGCAGCCACGACGTGACCACCCAAGGCTCACATTCAGAGTTGCCAATCTTGGCATTTATGGCATTATCTTCAAGGACTTCACACACCTATTGGATGACAACAGACAAAGGGGACATATAGGAAATATCAAATGTAATAAATCTTTTCGATACAGAAAAGTCTCCACCTTTCACCGTCTCCCTCATGCTTGGAAGAGGTGAAATAGGAGGTGGAACTGTGGAATTGTTAGTGGCTTATTGCCTTAATGGATTGCACCAGAAAAGTGAATGCTAGTACACTCCAAGCAAAATTTGCCAACAAAACGACAATAACGGATATAGATTACAAGTTACAACATGAACAACTTTCTGCTATATGACCCATGAATGCAATAACTCAATCTGCCAATAGTATTGCAACAAGTTGGACAGCAAATTGTTATTAACAGTACATCATATTTCATCTTTTTATGCAAACTAGCACCAAATAACTTTTCATGGGATAAAGAACTGGAAGAATGGAGAGAGAGAGAGAGAGAGAGAGAGAGAGAGAGGAATTTCGTACCTGACAATATATTTGCTCAGCTCTCTTTGATAATGCTCGTCTCTGGTAAATACTCCAAAGAATCCAGAGCAGTACTGAAAACTTGGGTTCTATAATCAATTGAGATGCCTTTAAACAGACTGCATGACTAAGATGGTAATGCTCTAGACATACCAGGACACTAAAGGCCGTCACAAACATGATATTTCTACAGACCCACTGTTGAAATTGACATGTCAGAGGCCTATAAAGCTCTGCAACCAGCTCTGGACATTTGAACTCTTCAACTCTACATGAGAAGGGACACCACATATGTCTAGATACCAAATATCAAACTGGAGGGGGAGAGGGGTAATAATATGAAGTGATGAAGCATACCTGTCGTTGCTCCATGTTCTCTCAAAGAAGCCCCGTGCACTCTCCATCACCCTAATTTTGGCAACCTTAATTCCATCCTCGCCTAGTCCAACAAAATCCTTGGACAATAGCTCATCAGCCATGTTTGAGATATCAAGCTCTTGAAACTGCAAGTGAGGCAACAGGTGAGCAGAAGTACAGGGGGGGCATAGTCGCAATAAAGAAATGTTGCATAAAAACATGAGGCGGGTCACGAAAACAGACCAAGATTTTGCCAGCTTGGCCACATAAAGTGCGAGCATGTTGATTGCAGATCCTCAGCTCTAGCAACACTGACTATAGATATGTTGAGAAAAAGTAAAAGGTATGCCTATGTCGCTTGGGAGAAAAGAAAAGGCAAAAAAAGGGGCAGTACAATCTTGTTGGCAGTTTGGCTGACCAGTCCATCCTCTATGCACATCTTGCCATATTTCTTCCATCCCTGGACGCACTCCAGCTTGCCGTGTAAGCATCGTCCATGCTCAGGGCATGGTTGGCATGAATCTGTGTATGAAGGATTGAAATGGTTAGAGCTTCTTTTTTCTTTTTTCATTGAAATAATTGCTCTTTTGCCCCTCCCCTTGCCCTACGCCAGCACCAGCACCAGCACCAGCCACCAGAGATAGGAGTTAGCTTGAAGTAGAAATTTCATAAGTTGGAGGATCCACTCACCATGGCCATAGGCATAGGCTATGGAGTGGTAGTACCCTTGGAGGGAGTCGCTGTCGCAGAAGGGTTTGGGGCGGCGATTGAGGAGGCTGCAGGCAGCGGCGGCTGCGGCGGCGATGGAGACGACGGCTAGCAGGCGGAGGAGGTCTTCCCTGGTTGGGAAGAGGCCAGGAGGGGGCTCGGCGAGAGGCCACCGGGGTCTGGACCTGCGCTGCCGCTTCGGCGAGCGCGACCGCCGCGACGGCATGGCTCCGTCTCCCTCCTCCCCCTCCTCTCCTGTCTATCACCGAGAGACGAATGTCTTTGAGAAAAGGCCTGTTTATTTAATTGTCTGTTTGAAGAAAAGGCCCATTTGATGTTTTGATTTTAAGGCCCAAATTACTATAATGTCATCTATCATTTATCATCTATCTATCTATCATCATCAGTACTATAATTAGCGAGTTATCTTTATCATCTAAACCATCAAAACCGTTCTTTTTATAATCTAAACCATCAAAACCGTTCTTTTTATATTCATCACTTATTCGGATCATCTGAACCCACAGCGCCCTCCCGCCCGATCTTCCGCGGCGCTCTTGCCCGACGCGCAATCCCTCGCAACGCCCTCCGCGATCTCAGCGATCTAATCTAATCATCTCTCCTCTGATTTCGCGAACAACCTTATTCTCCTCCGCATATGCAAGGTCCCTTATCCGTGAACGCGCCTCTGCCACGCCGCGCACCCCGTCGTCCGGTGGGCCTGCTACCTCAGGCACTAAACGCGCCCTCTCACGGCGGCGGCTCGAGGAAGCGCGGCTCTCTGGAGGGCGTAGGGGATCGCTCGACCTTCGGCAGCGTGGGGATTCGATCTCGATCTGGATAGGTGGCGGCGCGGGGATTCGATCTCGAGCTCGACCGTCGAGAAGGACAAGCGGCGAGACCCTCCGTCCCTCATGTGCGCCACGAGGTCGCCTGCGAGCCGCCATCGCCGCCCGTCGCTTGGTCGAGCAGAGGCCGTGCGCAGCGAGGTCGCCTACGTTTACTCCAGGTAGGGCCTTCGACTTGTCACCCGATTCGATCAAAGGAAGCTGCCTTGTGGACTGATCCTTTCCCTGTGTGGTGCTGTTGGATTTGGGGTTTGTGCAGGCTGGCTGCATACCACACTAAGCTGCGCATGATGAAGAATCTCCGCGACTCCCTCCATTTCTGCATAGACGGGCACCTCGAGTTGAAGGTTGGTTAGTCTCGGCCCTTGCCTGCCTCTGTTCCCAGAGCCAGTAAAAATTTTGGTCTTGGTTGGTTGCTAATTTTCAGGCCTCAGTTTGGATTCTATTACTCCATTGAATTATAACTGTCGCATAGGCGAAACCTTGCCAGTGAACGTATTACTAATTGTGTTTGAATGGCTGTAGCGTTTTTGTGCTTGGTTAGGTCATTATCCAGAAAGACTGAACCTTTGACCTGTTTTTGGTGTTTTTTGGCAGAGGAAAGGGGATGAGCAGAGCAACGGGAGGGTGAGCAAAGCAAAGGATATCAATGAGCTGAAGGATCAGCTCGCTAAATTGAAAAGGCGAACTTTAACAGGTTAACACCTTGTACTCTTATGTTTTAGCAATTGCTAATTAGTTATACTGAGTTGTGGTAATTGAAATTGTTGTTCTCATAGAGAAGAAGAAGGTTGAGCAGGCATCAGCAGGCATCACGTGATCTCAAAGAGAGAACTGCGTTGCTGAATTTGGCTTTCATCACTGTATAAAGCTGACTTTCTCATTGTTTCTCTTTGAGACTTGGATTAAAAAGTTCCCGACAAATTACTGATTCAGCATGTTTCAAAAAATTCAAGAAATTCTTAAGCGTGTTAGAATAATTCATAATGTATAGTAGTACTTGAATGTTTTTGAAGGGATTAACACATTTGTTTCGTGTTTAACTGATTAATAATATAATTGTTTTTTGCTTTTTAAGTTCAGCTTATTTATTGTCTTTTAATTTTTTACCGTAGCGTTAATTTAACTGACTAATAATATAATTGATTTTTGATTTTCATCGTTACGTAGCACGGGT
>KE372274.1:126619-136919 GCA_000418225.1 Zizania latifolia
TTTGTATTCTTGTGTTTGTTTCGTGTTAGTAGAGATCTTTGTTAGAGGTTCTGAGTTGAATACCTGTTGCTATTCTTGAAGAGTGCTTTTGAGAAGGTTTTGAGATATCAGCTTGCCTGGTGTGATCTTTATCGCACAATCTTGTGCTGAGCTTTCTTAAGTCACTTGCAAAGCTGATATTCTCGTTGATAGAAGTTTTGGGGATAGTTATATTTTCCACTGCGTTTTAATTTGCGCCCATTCACCCCCCCTCTGGTCGCCTTTTCGGTCCTACACTCGGCAGAAGCTCCATTCTACGCGAAATTTATCGATTCTAGTGAGCGATCTCTAACAATATCTTCTTGTATACTAATTAGCTTATGTTCCTCGCTACTTGTAACATGTAGGGCTCATTTGGCAGGCTAGGATTCTAGATTATTTTATATAGATGGATTGATATTTTAAACTAAAATTATAGCTCATCCATATAGAATGGGTTTGAAATCCTAGCCTATCAAAATGTAAAGTCAGAGAGAAAAACCGTAGGTCATCTTAGCATGCTTTCAACCATTAGGGAAAACATATTCCTGAACAAGGGCGGAGGCAGGCCTATGGCAATTGGGGCTTGAGCCCCAGGCCTGCCTCTAAAAATCTATTAAAATCATATTAAAATGTTGTGTAAATTTTAAAAAAAATTCAAAAACTATTTATTCAGACCTACGCGCTCCACCCCTGTTCCCAAACAATTGAATGTTTTCTATCAAGCGAAAGATGTCTTCAGCTACGTGAAAATATTCAAGCAAAGAAAGCCTTCGACCACACTAAGGCGTTCAAGCAAAAGTATAACTAACTCCATGTCTCCATCCAAACGATGATAGTTTCGAGTCAACGGAAGATCGGACGACACAGGGATGAGTGAAGAGCACGGAGCACCTTGGCTGGACGAATGATGTACTCGCCCTCACAATGTCTTTGTCAACGGAAAAAGCATATATCTTCGCCGGGTGAAGATGAAAGCTGGGAGAGAAGGGAAATCCTCTGCCCGGTTGAGCCCCGAAGTATGCATATGGGCTTCTATGGTTTGATAGATATTGAAAAATTTTGGTAGTGTTTGGTTTATGGAGATATGATCATCCATGATTTAGAAATGAGATAATACATATTAGATGTTTAGTTGGATGGATAAAATGAAATATATTTTTTATGGATATACTTTGGATAGGACAAATTTATATTTAGTAGGGCACACTAATCATGTATATATATTTTCTGGCTAAAATATAATTATATTAAATATTTTTTGATTAAATTATAATGAATGCAACGGTATAACCGTGGATAAATGATTTAGGAGAAAAAATATTTAAATATTTGTAAAAATGGAAAATTAAACACATCGTAACAAAAAAATTAAATCCCTCCGTCCAGCGTATTAAAGGAATTTACATCTAAATGTCCATCCTATTCACCTCTGTGCCCTTTAACTAAACAATTGACTAATGGGATAGCCATATCCCATATAAAATATCTAGGCAACAATACACTACCTTTATCAGGGGGACAGGGACGGATCCAGAGGGTGCTAGGGGTTGCCCCCCTACAGTCTAGCCCAATCCCCTAATATGTATATTACTTCAGTGATTAGCTCAGTAGTCCAGCAGCAGTGATTGAAGCCCACTAGTGAAGTGATTGAAGCAGGTAAATAGTCTAGCAAAAAACCTAGCCGCACAACGCACAACGCCCACTCGCCCTGGCCGCCCCTATCCTCGCCCACTGCCGACGCGCCGCCTTGCCCCTGCCCCCGCCCATGCCGCGCCATGCCGTCTCGCCCCACGCCCGCCCCGAGCTGCCCTGAGCCCCTGAGTCCTCGACCCCGCCCGACGCCCATGCTGCGCCGCCCCGAAACCGCCCAACGCCTGCACCGCATCGCCTAGAGTCCTCGACACCGCCCGGCGTTCGCGCCGCGCCGCCCCGACACCGCCTAGCGCCCGCGCCGCCCCACCCCCTATGGCACCTGCTCGCCTCGCTCCGGCGTGCCCCCTATGACCAGGCCGTGACCTGGCCCCCGCGCGGCAACGCCCCCTGCGGCCACAGGCGCCGCCCCGCGTCGTGTCGACACCCTCTTGCGGCCAGTTGCTGTCCTGCGTCCCTCCGTCCTCAGCCCTCTACGGTTTCAATCTGGCTCCGTCACTGACCTTTGTATCCCTAGTTTATACACCCTTTATAAGAGGGAACACTGTAATTTCCCCTCCATGAAAGGACACGGTTACTCATGTAATTGAAAGAAAAATAATACAAAATTACTCAACTCTCTTAGCTTTCTCCGAAGTTATTTGATCCTCTTTTGTTCTTTACTCCACTCACTGAGTCACTGTCCGTTCACGTACAAATAAGTAGTTTGGAAATCGCCATCAGGACGCTCTCACCCTTTATGTATCTGAGCTTTCTGTTATCAGCACTAGGCCGCCAAACCTGGCTTATGGCAATATTTAGGATCTCTGGGACAGCTTAAAATAATCACGATTATAACATAATATTGTTTATTTGATAAGCAGAGATATTTGATTCTAATTATTAGTTATATTACTAATTATGATTAATACTTATATTGTCTATAATTTTTTTTAGCACATAATATGTTTATACTTTAATCATAAACTATTAGTAAGCCGTTCCAATTCAGAAAATTGGAGGTAAGTTGTCTTATCTTCTACGTCGCATGCGTAGATATTTATTGTGTTGCCATTAATGGAAACACCTATTGTATAGCTGTATTTTTTCCGTTGCGCTGTAGGTGTTTGACGTACATATATATTGCTCTGGAATTAATACATAACTGTGTGGGATTTCATCCAACAGGATTGCACGGTATTTTTACATAGATGACCCAACTTAAATACAACGTTACCCTTATTTCTATTTCCATATCAGTTATGGATTTCTTCTTTATTTTTTGAGCGAACATGGAGTTATTCTTCCCATCCATGCTAGGGGATGTTAGAGTAGCTTTATTTCTTCGATCAGCAGAGCTTCTAGATCAGTTCAAGCTGTCGATGGCAGCACGCAGTTGCCAATCTCTGCAAATAGATGAACAAACATATATAAGATCACCATTTAAACTACTTAAGTACTCGAGAACACACTATCTGAAAACTAAAATGGCATGTATTTGTACGGAGCCAGTTGAGAAAGTAGGTAGATAGCTAAGCTTTGTGTACTCACTTGGTTCCTGGTAGACAATGGAACCGGCACCGCTAAAGTCACAGGAGCCACTGGCCCGACCCATACGCTGGTAGTAGTCGTTGAAAGCATAGGATGCGTGCGCCACCTTAGTGTCCGGATCAAAGCAACGTGCATCGCGCTGGATATCACTGCAGTCCGCGCAGCTGCCACAGGCATAATCTAGCGCCGCCTGCAGCCTCACGTCCCCAACCGCCGGGTTTGCAACGCACCAGCTTGGGTTCGGGTTGCATATGACTATATCTCAGTAAAAAAAATACCCAGTAAGAATGTGAGATGTGGATATCATATAGTTTGCATAAATATTGTAGAGCTGACCTGATGGTGGCTGGTTGACGATGGAAGCGGCACCGGCAAAGTCGCACGTCCCGCTGGCCTTGCCCTTCCTCTGGTAGTAGTCATTGAATGCGAAAGATGCGTGCGCGACCATGGTGTTTGGCTCGTAGCACTTTGTGCCCTCTTGGATAGCGCTGCAGTCTGCACCGTTGCTACACGCCCAGTCCAGCGCTGCCTGCAGACGTGTGTTCCCCACAGCTGCGTTCGCCATGCACCAGCTTGCCTTTGAGCGACAGGAACCACCACCATCGCCACCGCCACTGTTTACAAAGTCGACCTCATACACCTTTGTCCCGTCCGGGTAGAACAGGCCGAAGTTACGCTCTGTGGAGTCCCCGGGCTTCTCATTCTCATTGAAAAGAGCGAAGATGTATGCGGAAACGTCAGCCATATTGGGGGATCCGAAGACAACACGTCGGACGAGGCCATTATTATACGCCTGTGCGTTTGCTTTCGTGGCCGCCGAGTCTGCTTCAGCGTCAGCCAGGGTGGCATCCTTACACGGGCCAATTCTACCACCAGAGGGTTGCCCCGTTTCTGAAACTACGACGGGCACCCAATGCTTTGGGTGCCTCCTTGAGTTACCACCATAAAGTTTGTCTATTGCATAGTAAACAGCGTCGAGCTCGGCGTCGAAGAGGCTCTTGTATGTGAGGCCGTTCCCGCGATCGAACACACCGTCGTTTTCCCGAAACAACGCATAGTCGCAAGGGATTTTGTTAGGATTTTCAGCGAATGAGTGATACGGATAGATATTGACCATGAGGTACGATCCAATCCTTATCAAGAAGTCTATCATGGGCTTCAATTGTGCGATATCATTCCGAAACGCACCGTCGGACGGCGGGTACGATTTCCTCACCGTGCTGAACGCGATCGGCGTGGACACCTTTATGGCATCGGCGAGGCCTAGCCTCACCAGTGCCGCCTGTACGTTCAACATGGCCGGGATTAGATGCGGGGCCAGGTCGAGTGCCTGGTCTAACACCTCGTTCCCGACGGTCACACCATTGATATGTGTGCCCTTATTATAGTGTTGTGCCACATTGGTCTTCACCCACTGCAGAGCACTATTCGGATCCCCGCCGATGGAAGCCAGATCCCTGTTGGGTAGCGCCACCATCACCTTGATGCCGGTGTTAGCCAGCTCACTCAGCACCGTCGCGTCGGTGTCGTAAATCCTCACCATCGTGATGCTGTTCTGCTGCAGAAGGGTCATCACGGACGCTGGGCTCATCAGATCGTCGCCGTCCCTCCCGTAGCACACGCCCACCTCGCCCGCATCTGAAAAAAAAACAGCAAAAACAATCTTAGTATCTTACCGCTGTTGCAGAGCGGCACCACCAGCTGCTACTCCCAAGTCCCAAGACCTAAGACCCAACATCATTTGCAACGTTACCTGCGAGGGAGACGAAGAGCAGCGGCAGTGCGGCGGCGACGAGGAGAAGGCGGAGGAGGCGAGTGAGCGCCATGCTCTGGTCAGGTCAAGGTGACAGGCAGTGCTGCAAATCATGGCGAGCGGCCGTGAATTTATAGGGGGCAAGTCGCACAGTTGCACTTGCAAGTCGCCCGGCCGGCAACCGCGAGTGATATTCTTTTGGCACGCCACCATTAACAACCAAGATGGGCAGACTAGAGGATATATCCGTACTTTTATAATTGGCTACTCGTGGAGGGAGTAGAACTGAAAGTTCCTTGAGTGCCCCAATATGTTCATCAATTTGGGTATCAGCCAAACAACACTATTTTCTGTTTTTATATCGGGCTATCTTCTTGGATATCAATTAGTTTACTGATCCTCGCTACTTGCAACATGTAGAGTCAGAGAGGAAGATCATTTGTCATCATTGATACCTCAGCTTATGAATCAATTAGGGTTAGGACTAGCCAGGAATATCTTTGGGTTTCGCTAAGGAAGAGGACGACGCCATGGTCGGTGCTTTGACGTCGATGTCCGGTGAGGTCGACGGCGGAGGAGTCGAGGGATGGCTTCCCACCGCTTCGGCACACGGCTTTAGATCGGATTAGCTTGGGGATGTAGGGCGGAGTTTCGACGTATGAACAACAGCCTGTTCATCGTTCGGCCTCCCCTTTTTATGTGTGCCGCGCGACGGGGACCCCTCAACCATATTCGGTTGGGGCGCCCCTGATCAAGGCGCTGGAGACTAGGGCGTGCACGCGGGCTCTGGCGCGGGCGCGAGGAGGAGATGGACTTGGTCTCCCTCTCCTTCCGGAGATCTTTAACTAATATTCTCTCCCTAAATCTCTACTTAATACTTATTCTAAACTTAACTGAATACATGTTTCATTACGGATCAACGCATAGAGCATGTTGTATCACAATAGTCAGTTATATACTTATATGACTCAACAATTACGATGCACATTTCCATTTCAAAACAGATTCTTAACTTATTTTGGGCCTTTAGAATTCAAAGATCATATGCTTTTCCTTAAACCTATACCGGCTAAGTGTTCTCTGAACACATTGGGTGGTAAGCTTTTAGTGAGCGGATCCACAAGCATTCGCTTGGTACTTATATGCTCAAGACTAATAGTTTGATCTTGGATTTTCTCCTTAATAACATAGTACTTAATATTGATGTATTTGGCAGCACCACTCTTCTTATTGTTATGGGAGTACAATACTGCTGGCTCATTGTCGCAGCATAACTTAAGTGGTTTTTCGATACTGTTGACCACTCTAAGACCGGGTATAAACTTTTTAAACCATAGTGCCTGTCCGGTGGCCTTATAACATACTACAAACTCGGCATACATCGTCGAAGATGCAGTCATAGTTTGTTTGGAGCTTTTCCACGATACAGCTCCATTTGCGAGTGTGAATATATAACTTGACGTGGACTTCTCAGTATCCACATATCCCACAAAGTCTGAATCTGAATATCCCACTATCTCGAGGGTATCTGATCTTTCATACGTCAGCATGAGGCCTTTTGTGCCTTGTATATATCTTAAGGCTTTCTTAACTCCTTTCCAGTGATCTATGCTTGGATTTTTCTGATATCTGCCAAACATCCCGATAGCAAAAGCTAAGTCAGGGCGAGTGCAAACTTGAGTATACATCAAGCTTTCGACAGCAGAAGCATGTGGAACCGACTTCATTTGATTGATCTCATGTTGGTTCCTAGGACATTGAAAACTCCCAAACTTATCACCCTTGACTATAGGAGCAGACGGAAGTTTACACGCATGCATACTATATTTCCTTATAATCTTTTCTAAGTATGTCTTCTGTGATAATCCTAATACCCCCTTATTTCTATCTCGGTGAATCTTAATTTCTAATACATAGGAAGCTTCACCAAGATCCTTCATATCAAAATGTGAGGACAAAAAGCTCTTAGTTTTTAATAGTAAACTGACATTATTACTTGTAAGTAAAATATCATCTACATACAAAACAAGAAAAATAAATTTTTCATTCTTAAACTTAGCAAAAATACAGTTGTCCTTCTCATTTTCCTTAAACCCAAATTTTCTTATGGTCTCATCAAATTTAAGATACCATTGCCTAGAGACCTGTTTTAATACATAAATAGACTTAGTCAAAAGGCATCCCAAATTTTCTTTTCCTTCTACAACAAAATCCTTGGGTTGTGCCATATAGACATTCTCATATAGATCTCCATTAAGAAATATCATCTGATGTAGTTCTAAGTCATAATGTGCCACTAATGTCATAATGATTCTGAATGAATCCTTAGATCAGACAGGTAAAAATATCTCATTATAATATATTCCTTCTCTTTGAGTGAAGCCTTTTACCATAAGTCTTGCCTTAAATCTGTCCATATTCCCTTGGGAGTCACGTTTAATCATATAGACCCATTTACAGCCTACTGTTTTGGCTCCTTTAGGAATTTCTTCTAATTTCCAAACTTTGTTGGTACTCATGGACCTCATCTCATCTTTCGTAGCCTCAAGCCATTTACATGATGGGGACTTCTCATGGCTTCTTCAAAAGAGGCGGGATCGCCCTTCATTTGAATTTATTCACTCATATAGACCTCGTAATCATCAGGAATAACTGATCTTCTTACTCTTTGTGATCTTCTAATGTTCTCTTGATTTGGCACATCATTTTCTAAGTGCGGGGACTGTTCTTCTTCTTCTTCATTAGCAACAACTGGAACTGTAGGTTCCTGAATAACAGGAGCCTCATGAACAATATGTGCTGCTAATGTAGATCCAACAACAGGTGCTGGATAAATTGGTTCTACCACAGATACATGAAAATAGGCTCTTGAATCATAGGGATGGATACAATGACCCACTTATCTTCAAGGCTAATCTCTCGAAATACCGTGCCCCCCTGATCATCACGTCTTTTAAAAAGATCGCGTGTCTCGTTTCTACAAACATAGTATGTCGATCAGGACAATAGTAACGGAAACCCTTAGACTTATCTGGATAACCAATAAAATGACAACTTATTGTCTTAGAATCTAACTTACCAATATTTGGGTTAAATACGTTAGCCTTAGCAGGACAGCCCCACACTCTTAAATAATTAAGTGAGGGATTTCGTCCAGTCCATAGTTTATACGATATTTTGGGTACCGACTTAGTAGAGACCCGATTAAGAATATGAATGTCGGTTTTTAACGCCTCCATCCACAAATTAATCGGCAGGGTGGAATAACTTAGCATACTTCTTACCATGTCTATTAAGGTGCGATTGCGCCTTTCTGCCACTTCATTTTGCTGAGGTTCGCCCGGTGTAGAATACTGGGCAACTATGTCATTCTCCTAGAGAAACCTTACAAAAGATTCAGGAATTTGGCCATAAGGGGTATGACGACTGTAGTACTCCCTCCTACGGTCAGATCTTATTATTTTAATCTTTAGATCATGCTGATTTTCTACTTCAGCCTTAAATATCTTAAATTTATCCAAGGCTTCTGATCGCTCTTTAATTGGATAAATATAGTCATAACGCAAATAGTCGTCTGTAAATGTTATGAATGAATCATAACCATCTACAGATGTCACAGGAAACGGACCACAAATGTCCGTGTGAATTATTTCTAAAATTCTTGTGCTTTGCTTCGCGTCTTTCTTAATTTGTTTGACGTATTTACCTTTAATGCAATCGATACATTGCTCAAAGTCTAAAAATTCTAATGATGGAAGAATTGATTCTTTAACTAAACGTTCAATCCTCCTCCTCGAAATATGGCTTAAACGACAGTGCCATAATTTCGAAGATACGTCATCAATTCTTTTGCGTTTATTCTTATTTACCGACAAGAAATTTTCAGCACTTACAATATTCATAGACTCATTCAGAGAAAGTAAATAAAGCTTGTCATGCTCGAAGGCAAGACCAATAACTTTATTATCAAAAATAATGGAACATCATTTATCACCAAAATGATAATCATAACCATCATTGTCTAAACATGATACTGAAATTAAATTCCTTCTCATAGAAGGTACATAGAGGACATCATGCAAATGAATAGTAAAGACATTGTGCATTTCTAATGGGAGTTTTCTAATGGCTTTAACTTCTGCTTCGATGTCGTTTGCTACTCTAATTGTTCTTTCTCTTCTTGCTAATGTTCTCGTCGTATCGAATCCCTGTAAATAATTAGCAACATGAACAGTTGCACCTGAGTCAATCCATCAAGTAGAACTTGAAAATTCTAAGTACAGAGATTTATCTATAGATGTAATTTCACCCTTACCATTCCTGTTCATCCATTTTAGGAACTCCACACAGTCCTCCATGTGGTGCCCCTCCTTTTTGCAATGTCTGCATACGCCCTTCGGGACGTCATGTTCCTTCATGGGAGCCTTTCCTTTTTGCTTAGAAGAGAAGTCCTTAGCATCATTAGAATAACTCTTATAATGCTTCTTAGGGAAATAATATTTCTTTCCCTTATTGTGATGCACATCGTGAACTAAATCACCGCATGCCTCCTTAAATCTCTCCTCCTCTTGCACACATGAGGAGATCAGCTTCTCTATACTCCAGCTCTCTGGCTGCGAGTTATAATTAATCACAAAATGCTCAAAGTCCATGGATAGAGACACCATAATCAAATGAGCGACAAAATCGTCCTTGAGCCCTATATCCATTGGCTTAAGTTTTAAAGCAATGTTGCTCATTATAAGTATGTGTTCTCTAACTCCACCGCCACGGTATTTCTCTATCACGAGCTTCTTAATCAGCGTGCTAGCATACGTCTTTGAAGAGCTAGTATACTGACTCTTCACCTTCTTGAGATACTCCTTGGCAGTATCACAATGTGGGATGGAACCCTTGATAACCTCCATAATGGAGCTCTTAATGATCATAAGGCATTTGTGATTAGATTGATTCCACTTAGTACGATCAATGTCGTACTTTATTATGATCTCAGCAAATTCCCGTGTTCTAGTGGCAAAAGCCTTCTAGCTCTCACCATCCTGAATCACGGGCTCAGTAGGCTCAACTAGACAATCCTGCGTCAGTGCAAGATCTATGTCCCATAGCGCAAACGCTATCTCAATATTTTCTCTCCATGAACCGTAGTTCTCACCATTGAGAGACTCAATGGCGAAGAGCTAACTTAGCATGTTGCCTGATAAGAAATAATCATCAAAAGGTGTTAAAATAGCATACACAATATAGTACATGAAAAATTTAACGTTGGTTAAAATTTAACATGTGACATGCTTAAATAGAAATTAATTCTACATTACCGTTGGGCAGAAATAGAATTAACTTAACTTA
>KE372274.1:155108-182589 GCA_000418225.1 Zizania latifolia
AGGTAGGGAGCTCAGCTCATCCCCGGAAGTCTCCTAGGCGAGATGCTGTCGTCTTCCATCTCCACCCTCCGCCTCCGCCAACCAACCGGAGGCCCCCGCCGCCACCCGCCGCCGCCGATGAGCCATCAATTCTGGCTGGCCGCCGTGTCCAGGCCTTCCCTAGGGGGCAGCGGCGGCGGTGGCGGTGCCCTTCCGCTCACGGCCCCAGGGCGGTGGCAGGCCATCCAAGCGCTGCACGCCGCCCAGAGTTCGACTACGAGTCCCGCGCGGCGGGGCTCCTGGAGAATCGGCAGCGGCTCAAGATCGCCATCGTCGGGTTTGGTACCCTCGAGCAGTTCCTTGCCTGCACCTTCGCGCTGCAGGGGCTGAGGGGCACACTCTGCTCGTCCACTCCCGCTCCGACTACTCCTCCCTCGCCGCCTCCGTCCGCGCGTCATACTTTCAGGACCTGCACGACCTCTGCGAGTGCCACCTCGACGTGGTGAACCTCTATCTCTGCAGCGCCGGCAGCCACTCGGTGCAGGAGCGCCGTGAGGGCGGCAGGCTGCTTCTGCGGCCGCTGCTGATGCGGAAGATTGGAAACTGAAGCCGACGCGTCCTGCCGAGCCCAACCGTACGAGAAGCTGCGAGCTGTTGGCGCTGCAGGAAGCTGCGAGCTGCTGACGCTACGATCTCAGGTCGTCGGATGCCTCCACGCGCCACGCGTCGAAATCAGAGGGCGCCCTGCAGGAGTGCCGCACTGGCGCCCCGCAGCCAGTCTGCACGCCATTTTTTCCCTCTGTTTGTCCTAGATGCATTTTTTTTTCTTTTTTACAGGAAACTGAGATGCGAATGGGAACCAAATCAACCAATACCTATTTAGGACGAACGATTTTAAAAAACCACGAGTGAGTAGGAAAAATGTAAAATTAAAATACTCAATAAAAGAATTTTAAAAATAATGTATTTAGATGGTTCACAGGAAATAAACAAGAATTTGTAGTGAGAGAGGTGAGAAAACGAGAATATATATTGAACTTCTTAAAACAAAAATAAAATAAGGTCTGAGTGTATGTTCTAATTTCTTATAAAATGAGATGGAGAAAACAATCATAGGAATTTTTCATGTTCCAATCCTATTCTAAATAATTTAGATAGGAAAATTTCTAAAAGATTTAAATATTTTAAAATTTCCACAAAATGCTTTCAATCTAAAGGAGTCTTTAGCTAAAGATTTGCTCTACCTACACCTATTTGCTAATATATCTAAGTGTTTAAGTTTATGGGTTGAATTGATAAAAAAACAAACACCAACAGTAAGCTCAAAAACCTAGTATAAGTAGAGAGGCTTGCTATTACTCTAAATAGTAAGTCAAAAATACCAACCACAATAGAGATGTTCTAACAACATCAACAATATCAATTACCCACACTAGTATGAGTAGTATGAATATGGAGAACTAGGTATAGGCACACCAAACCCACATATATTTTACCCATTACCATTTCAATAGAAAACTATAACTCTCGATTAAAAGATTCAAATTTGGATTCTAGAGTAATACTTGTTGCATTAACCACCCTTATTTTATTTTATTTTATTTTTATCTTACCGCGGTCATCTTCTTGCTCCTTGCTCCTGAGTACCTCTTATAGTTTTTTTCTTCATCTTTGATCTTTTCAAAAATCTAGCGTCTCTCGTATTATGCGACGGAACGGAGGTAGTCGCTTGTAGCCTTTTTCCTCACAAAAATACAAAGCTTTGGCCTTTTAGCCCGTCACTGAGTTGACCGGTTCGCATCTGGACCGGTTTCTCACGCCCTTTAGTACGCATTATCCGGCGGCCGCACCGCTCACCAGATCTCCAAGGTGGCCTAGTGTCGACAAAATATCAGAATACATGAACAGCATTAATAGCTTTTGTGTAAGAAGAAAAGCGAACTGCAGCGTAAGATTAACAAGATTACCTCCAGTATAGATCGAGTCCAGCAAGGAGGACGATGATGCAACTGAGGATGACGATGTGCATGCAACTCGGCCTGCTTCATCGTAATAGCACACACAATAACGCAGACGCTGCACTTCCATACCAGCTTCTGCATGATGATCCTCGTTTCATCTTGCACCGAGTGTTTCTCCCATCGTCGAAACGTGGAACCCTCTGATATATTGTAGAGCATAATACCAACTGCAAATGTTTGGAATACAACGATCAGCAAACACGACAATAGAATGTGCAAGTTACACAAAAGACGCAAACAAGATATCAAGTAGGCAAGTAGCTGACTAAAAGCTTTCTGGTGCTAGTAGTGCCAGAGCAACCAGACTACTGCAGAGCACATAGGTGCTATGCAGCAGTCTAAAAGTGATGGTATCCACCAAATGGTCAGTGTACCACAGGGTTTTCCATCCATCATATATTAAAAAGAACTTTTGGTTCGTGTATTAGGACCAAAGCTTCTCTTAGTTGGAATAGCTAACTAGTTGAACGACTAGCACATAACTAATCGAGTTGCAATCTCAGGATGCATGGCATGTCTTTCCTGATACAACCCCAACTGTAAACAATCGCTAGCAGTAAGAACACAGGTAAAATTACAAATGTAGGAGGACAAACTCTGCAAAACCAACTGAACCCTGGATGTAGATAATCAGTGCAGTCACGATCAGAAATTAGTCAGCCTAAAATATGGATATCTTCAACGGTTCAATTACTATAACAAAAGTAGTCGGTCACCAAATCAGTGAGTAGCTCAGTGAAAAACTGAAAATTACCAAAATGGATGTGAAACTTGGAACTACCAAGATAATGAAAATTTGTAGGCATTACATGTGTGCATCAGATACTGAAAGAAGTTTTGCAGAACCCCAAATCCAGGATATATACCTTACTAAGACCAAAAAAAGCTTTCATCCAATTCCAATCCTGCATATCTGAACCTCAGGAACAGGTTCCGATTTTCCTACAAAATAACATGAACAAAAGATGATCGGATCAACTTCAAAAAAAAAAAGAAGAATGTACCAAACGAACAGACATGAATAACTAACTGATAACAGATGTCCCTCACTTGATAACAACTGCAGAAGGGGCGAAAGAAATAAAAATTTCTAATCAGAGGGTAAAGGCTTAGAAATTTTTATATAACAGAGGATAAGTCCTTCAAGAGAATCATTCCAATATCATTTCATAAGAGAGATCAAATGCTTGTGGTATATTAGGTATTTAGGTCCTGAAATCTGCCAAAAAGGTCGTGATAAGCCCAACTTATGGGACCCTAACAAGCTCAGCTTAGGGCTTGTTTGGGAAGCCCAAACACAGCAGCCAGCAGGGATCCCAACCTTTTACTGGTGGCAGATTAGGGTTGCCATGGATGAACTTCGACTCAACTGCATTTGGGAAATTTGTGTTGGAATTGATAATGATATTCTTATTTCCCTTTTCTCTTCTTTCTTGTTATCAATTGCTGATTTTTGTTGCCACTGTTTAATGACAAGCAGCGATGTGTGTTGAATATGAGTATAAATGCTTGAATTATTATGTTAGCCTGCTTTGAAAAGAACACTTTGCTCCAGCAGATAGTATTTTCTTGCCCTGGTATGTGAAGCTAAAACACAATCTGAATGCATTAAAATACAATCAACGCTAACATAATAATTCCACCCCTTAAGACATAAAATAAGGAGCAGACATAAATACAAAACTTCTCTGCTCCCATTTTTCGAACGGATGGAAAGTTTCCGCTCCTGTTTCAACCAGCACCAATTTTTGCTAAATGGCAGCATTTGATGTTACCTGCCAGTTTAGGCAACTTTACTGGTGGATTACAGTCATAATTAAACCCAATTGACCATATTTCCACAAACCTAACCAAGACTTATACAAAATTTTCAAAATCGACCATAATGCAAGAACTATTCTTCCCTTAACTGCAATTAATTCTGTCTATTCAACCTTGCATACCTGCTTAATCACACAGGAGATTGTTCTTCTCCACCGCTCTGGCAAGCTTCTCCAGCCTCCTGAGCATTCCTGCATACATGTCCTCCATCTCCGCCGCCTGCCCTGCCGCAGAGCCCACGACCCCCTCCAGCTTCCCTAGTCCACACCCGTCCACCATCCCATCCACCGCATTCTCCTCCCCAGTGGTGCGCGTGTCGCCTGCGGCTGGCGACGAGGGCTACGGAAGCGGCAGCCAGGGTATCGGAGACTCGGGGCCGAAGGAGTGGTCCCGGAAGCCGGGTCCGACGTTGGCGGCGTCGAGCGAGGCCGGGACGAGGCAGGAACTGACTAGGAGGAAGGCGCGGTGGTCGGAGTGGATGGAGAGATCGGGGGAACAGGAGGGGGAAACGAGGAGGAAAAGGCGGAGGTGGGTGAGGGCAAGGGCTTTGGAGAGGGAGTGGGCGAGGGAGAGCTCGCGCATGGTAAGAGGCGGAGAGCGGTGCGGCATCGACAGGAGAAGAAGCCGAAGGAGACAGAGGGTTACTGTTTGATCTAAAGATAAATAAACATTTAAAGTGATTTTAGGTGTTAATTATTCTCAAGAACTGAAATTTTTTCCAAACATTTAAGATCATCATATGGAAGAACAAATAGTGTCGACACCTAAAAAGTCATCACAAAGTGTGGTTTGTGATGCTGAAACGGTGATTGGTGATCCAGCCAAACCCAAATCTGCTTCAGTAAACAGCTGAAACTCAAACAAAAAAGCAAAGCTCTACATAGAGTCAGAGTCAAATAACCATCACTGGGCTACCAAATATTCATTCATGGAATTTCCATCTTGTTCAGTACCAACTCAGTTTTGCATCGGATGATGCAGTATCATCAACACTGAACAGTTTTCTAGTTTATGCAATAAGAGCTTATGTGTGTCTACTGCCCTCAATTCAGGTAAAAGAAGAGCCTGCTAAGTTTTAGTTATCAGTTTGCTGGTCACTTGTCGGAAGCTAACTAAATTCAGTGTTGATAGTGGGGACAATCAGAGAACAATGGCCGAGCAGTAGCACCTCCTGCCAATTGACCTCAGCTCGGTAGTCACCCAACCACACCCTTCCTTGTAGCGTTCCACCTGACAAATCGCCCAACACCAAGGCTTAACTGTTAGCCACAAGGCATATTTGAGAATTGTACAGGAAAAACGGAATGAAATCATGAAAACAAGTGCTTTAGGAACCCAAGAATGGATGTTCATCTGAAATTGAAATGCAGTCGACGATAGGAAGAGAGACTGACATGGTACCAAATAATATATGCAGCAGAAACAGGGAAACCCTTCATAGGTACCAGCTGGGAACTAATTGAGAATTGATACAACAATGCAACATAGACACAGGGAAAACCTTCATATGGTAACAAGGTTTTAGATATTTGATAATTGGTATCAGTTAGTTGAGCATTGATACAACAGTGCAACATGAACCGTATGGACATGGGAGAAATTTGTCTTGGTGTCCCTACTTACCACATCCAAGATAGCATCTGCTTCACCTTTCACCCCACCAAACGTGAATATGGAGCCACCAAGCACAGCTGAAGAATGGTATCCTCTGGTGTAGTTCATGGGTTCAACCATCACCCATGACGGCATCCTTGGCTCATACAGCTCAACAGTGGCCACCATTGCTTTAGCCTCGGCGTCATAACCACCAATTGAGAATCTGAGCAAAAACACAAGACAAAATTACATCAACAGAAGGTAATATACACCATGATGCATGCCTGCCTTGGATTAGCTGGGTACACATTCTACAACCTTTTGGTGTAGAAGCCGGGAGTTTATAGAACACTACCATTATCTTAAAAGAAACATTCTTCAGACATTCAATTGGCTATTTTGAAGTATAAAGAGCTACAAACTTACATTTTGTCGTCAAGTACTGCTAGTGTATGACAGCCTCTTCCTGTACTCAACATTGGGAGTCTTTTCCATGTAGGCTCCCGAGGATCAAGTCTCTCAGCAGAGCTGGTCACACACACACCAGTAAGTTAGCATAAACAGTTTTCTTAGGCGCTTCTACTTTCATGTTTGCTGGTTTTTTTAACACATAAGTACTGATTACACTTGTTGTATATCCACCAGTTGAAAACTGAACAAATCAAGTACTGAGTACAATCGTAAAAAGATGGTACCTAAGATATTGAACACCACTGAAGCCACCAACTGCATAAATTGCACCATTAAGTTCCGTGCCTGCTAGAGCAAAGCGCTGAAAAACCAATTGAGAGATGTTATTCAAACAAAAGAATCTATCATATTGTATGCAAATTTATGGCTCATAAGCAAATACTATCCCCAAACAACAGTATAGGAAACTGAGATAAAATCCGAAATTAGTAGACAAACAAGAAGTTGTTACTTCATTACACAAGTATGAGTTTTTCAGGAAAAAATGTTGCCTCATTACAGAAGTAGATTGTTATTTTTCCTAGAATAAATATGTGTACATCTTATTAAGTGCTTCACTAATCCATGAGAAGAAAGTTTTATAGTTTCAAACCAAATGAGTGGTGGAGAGTGGAGACTAAATACCTTTTCCAACATAGGCTGATAGTTAATCCACTTCTCATAAGCAGGATCAAATACTTCAACATCAGAAAAACACTGATTTCCATCTCCACCACCAAATGCGTAGATCTTCCCATTTAAGCTAACTCCAGCAAGGCTCCCTTTATCACGAGTCAATGATGGGCATATGGTCCAATCATCGCGTGTTCGGTCATAACAGTTGACTTCAAGAAAAAGATGAATGCAGAATTAGGACATAATAGATTAATCAGAGAGGTCATGAGTAAACAAAACACAGAACCAAACTAGTAACCTGTATCAAACCAGCAAGCTCCATCGCCACCACCAAGAACAAATATCTTTCCGTCTAATGCAACAGTTGAAGCATATGACTTTCCAGCAGCCATTGGTTTGAGAGGTGTTAGTATGTCCAATGAAGGGGAAAAAGAGTCTAGTGATGGCAAAAATGAGAAGCCATCAAAACCACCAACAAGATAAATGACGTCTTCTGAACCCAAACATTGTTCAACAAACTGGCTAAGGGAATCATCTAGGGTTAAAGGATCTATTTTTGAGTTCAATGTCTTCACCGTGCCCTTTAGCTCCACAACTCTTTTCAGTAGCCTCTCATTCACCCCTTGTAGGTATTTGACTTCTTTGTTGGACCAAGCCTGCATTTTGAGCATAAAGTAGATTCAACCACCAAGGAGTTGATTTTGCATGACTTACATGATTTAGCTGAGAGCATATGACATTTCTCACCAGTCTAAAATATAACCATTAGGCAAAGAATAACTAGATGCGAGATCAATTTACAAGCATAATAGCAAAATCATTGATTTGATCATGCTTCTTTGATTTCTAGTAAGGAATTAGGTAGCTATGGACCAAAAGCACTGTAAACATCTTACGGATTCTCCCTTTTAGCACCACAAAACAACATTAGCCTCGTTCTAGACCGCAAAATGTAGCTATTGTTAATGAAAGCAAAGCATACACACATGAAACCAAATTTTAAATAGGAAAAATAATATACAAAGATTTGCTCAACGGGTTATATCTTGCTTTATTCTCTTGGTTTCAACTCTCTTTTTTTCTTTTTTTTGCCTTTTCATGTTAAGGTATATTATATCAACAGAGCTCTTCCAATGTGCAACTTCCTTAGATTTCCAGTTTATTTTTGTGCATATGGTAAACAATTCATAACTTCATGACTGTAGGCTTAGTATAACGGGTAAATGTCATTTCAAAAGAGACCTGCTTCTTCTCCAGGACCGTTATCCGCTCATATAACTCTTTGACAACATCTATCAACTGCACAAACAAAACTAATGTAAGAAATTTGGAATAGATGGACAAGAAATAAGTATGTTAGCAAGAGTGAATGAACAGACACACGAAATGATGATTATATGGGATGCAGCTATAAGCTATGTGCAAAATTATAACCTTGGCTTCGGTACTGTATTCAGAGTCCAAGGATTGCAGCAGCAAATTAGAATGCCCCAAGGAGAGCTGATATACTTCATCATCTAAGTTATCTGGCAAATTACAGTGCCCATCTAGAATTGCACATGTGGCCTCTTGCACATCCTTACAGCTATATGCGTCATTGACTTCAGTTTCAGTAGCATTGGCATAAAAATCAGAATTCCTCTGCTGGACAGACAAAATCTTGAGCTTTTCTAATACCCTTTTGAAGTTAAGCTTTCTACCCTGCTGATCAGGTTGTTGTTGCTGCTGCTGCTGCTGCTGCTGCACTTTAACCGCATTACCAGAGAGTGCATACTCACTTTCTGGTGATGTGTCTCCACAATCCAGATCATTGAAACCATTAGAAGATTCATTACCTGAGCTAGCATGCTCTGCGTCCACATCTTTTGTTCCAACTTCCTCACATTTGTTCATGTTTACCATATCTGCATATGACTTCACAACCTTCTCCGATTTGAGACCATGGCTCCCCCCACTCACTGGTGACCATACAAGTGACTGTACTGATTTTCTCACATGCTCATTAGCTGGTTGTGCAACAGGAGGCATCCAGAACTTGTTGGTAGAAGGCGAAGGAGTAAACATATCCATCAAAGCATGTGTTTGTGCATGGTCCAATTCAAACTGGAAAAAATGAAGCTTCTGGCCTGGGATACTGGGCATCTTCTGGTAGTAGTTGCCTAGAATGGCATTTCTGAACTGACTTTCTGCTAGTGGAGAACACCACACCCTTACCCGCATGGCAACCTAGACCAGCAAAAAAAAGGTGTGCATATTGGTCTCATTTCATTGAGATTTAGCAAGAAAATGGCTTCCAAAGGTGCTTTGATCAAGGATTGTACCTGAGCAGGATAGTTTGTCTTTCCCTTGCCATCGTGTGACCATGCATTTGATTCAGGACAGAACCTGCCATTGCTTGCAGCTTCATAGATACCATGCAATCTGCGGTCATCATAATTGAACAGGAAGAGAGGTAGTCCGTCCTTGATATTTTGTACATACGAGAGATGTCCTCTTGGCAAGCCTGAAACATGAAACACAGTTTAAGTTGGTGGTTACCTAACAAGCTGCAATTCATTGAAAGGCATCAAATAATTTTTTTTATTACTCACAGGAAAAATGAATGCGGCGATTTTAATATATATAGTTTATGCAAGAGTTTTCACTAAGAAATATAAGAACATACCAAAAAGTTGCCGTGAGTGACACTCCGCGATGGTATTGTTTGTGCACCCAAATATTACAGCTCCAAGATCTTGTGGTTGGAGGTTTCTTGCGGTAACAGACAGGTTTGTTGGCATGCCATTTTTCACAATCTGGCCCCACGAGGATTTTCTCTTGACCATCATCTAGAAAATGAGAATCAAATGAAAAGAAATAAACAGACTGCACTGCATCACTGATTTTCTTTTAGACCAGGAACTAAACAGAGTTCCAACAAAAGCAATTGAACATATTTCTTCACGGTTCATATGTGAAGAAATGAATATAATAAGTTATTGAACTCATAAGTGCAAGGACAACAATGCAGTAAGCTGTTTCCTTCTGCCTCTGATTCCTTATATCTTATACAGGTTGTTTAAGTTTTATTAACATAAATTAAGAAATCAACTCGGTCGATTTTGTTGCCCATCACTTATTTTAATTTAGAAAATATAAGTCATTTATTTGTGAGAAGAGTATAATTTAAAGACTAAAAATGACTAAAAGTTATAAAACGACTTGCATTTAGGAAAAAATTGAGAAAACTAAAATGAATTATATAAACAATAAAAGGGGTACTAAAATTGCCAAATCATATTCTCTATGATTCCTTATATATAGATCATTTTAGATTTGTGCACAAAAATTAAGAAATCAATATAAATGACTTTATTCCCTTATTTGTTCTGCTTTAGAAATATGAGTTATTTATTTATGAGAGGTGTATTATTTATTTGATAAAGACAAATATAAATGATAAAAAAATATGAATGTGTTCTTGTTTTCTCGGTCAGATACTCTCTTTGCCCCCTCTATCTGCCAAATAGGATTGAATCGGATAATACTCTGCTCCCTCGGTCCTACTGCTACTTCAACTTTATTTTTATATAAATTTAATGAGTTAGTGATAAACTAAAAAACTAATTTTTCTTATATTAATAAAAAATAGTATTGTAAAATAATAAATAATAATTAGGGAAATAGAAATAAATTATTTTTGAAACAAAAATGAAGAGAGTTTTTTATCAGAGAGTACGAAAAGAAACTGCAGTTCAATCAATGTCGCATTAGATAGAATTTCTACAAGGCCCAGTCATCGAACATAATTTCTCGTGGGGTAGCAGGGCAAAATCAATGATGGGACCGAACAAGTGCATTAATCTAGTGAGGGCAAAGATCACACATGCAAAAATAATGGAGGGACGGAAAAGCATAGATGACCATCTTGGTGTAGATTCAAGAACTGTCGAGAAACAAACCCCACAAAACACTATTTTGTTCACGAATCAGTTCCCTGCAGCCTGCAGATAACGCCGCACATGAACCGATTAAGCGACGGCACTCAGACATGTTTGATATATGATTTCCAGCTGACTATCAGATCACCGTGGCACGCTTTTTTAACTTTTTAACAGTATAATTTTTGAAAAAAATATATAAAAAAGTTTTAAAAAATTTAAGAACAAGCTGTTTTTACTTTTTTTTATTGTTAATGCTTAATTAATTGTGCTCTAATGACGTTTTTCGTTTTCCGCGTCACGTTCAGATTAAGCTGGAACGGACGAAGAGTTCGCCCAAAATCCAAGAAGCAGCACATTATTACCATCCAGTTTCGTTTCCCCTGAGATGAAAGCAGCTAGCTTCGGTGGAGCCGGTCCGTAATTAAGAGGAAAAACTAAGAAACATGGGGGGAAAGGAGACCAAAATGCTGTTGGGGATAGTAGTACGGTACGCGTACCTTGAAATCGCCTGGAAGAAGACGCGATCGGGTGCCTGCAAAACAAATCAACCCACTACTCTTCCATGGGGAAGAAGATGAGGAAGAGGAGAGGATTGCACTGCACTGAAACTCGACTGCTCGGCAGGAGAAGTGATTTCTTGGTTCTTATACTACTACTAGCTGGGAAGAAGGGATGCATCTTGCATTGAGGAGGCGGCGGCCGGTGGGTGGAAAAGGTGATTCCATTTTGAAGTCCGGTTCGAGCCGGATTGGACCGGTGATCCGTACATTTAGAAATTCAATAATTTATATTAGGTTTTTGGTTATTTTTTGTTTAGTTAGATGTACCGGTTATACACATAAGAACAGTGAAGTATTGATTAATAATAAGAGATATTAATTAATAGTAATCTCATTGTAACTAATACTAATTATTACTAATCAACACTAATCTTACGTGATCATTACTAATTAATAACATGGTAGAATAATTATTGCTAATGATTAAGGTTAGCGAATGTAGAGGTCTGATCTAATTATTTTAGACGAATCTCCTTATACAGTATCTTTTAGTGATAATTAGTAAGTAATTGGTAATATAGTAGAATAATTATCACTAATAATTAAGGTTAGCAAAAATAGAAGTCCTGATCCGATTATTTTAGAATAATCTCCTCATACCGCATCTCGCGGAACAAGGTGGTGGCCAAATACTCTTCCCATGAACAAAATACCATAAAAATCTGGTGGTCACGTTGAACCGAAAGGACAGACTTACCTTTAAGTCCCAATGAAATGATTATAACAGTTTTTACACTATTATTAGTGTATTATATAAGAAAAAAAATAATGCGATAATAGGAAATTGGTGAAGAAAAAGAGTACGAAAAGGTTAATAGAATAACAATTTATTTTTAAAAAAAATCATCCATTAAAAATATGGTTTTATATATAATATCTGACACAGAAATTATTTGATAGTGACTTATGAGTTATAATCGCAAAGCAGGCAGCAGAAAGTGAGGGCCCACCGCAGAGAGACACAGGCACGTCACAGTTTCCGCTCAAGGCAAGAAAAGAGATAGAAGGGCAACCCACAGAGCCAAAAGACAGTCCATGGACCCGTTTCTGGCTTGTTGTGGTCACCACTTCGGATTATTTTTCTTGTGTACTCCACTCCAGCTCGGTGCTCCTCCGTTTGGATCTTTGGGTGTTGAATTGAAGATTAAATTTACCATTTTCGATTTGGCTCGTTAAAGGATACTAGCATTTGTATGTGGGCTGGCTACTGTAAATGATCACCAACAAACCCAACACAGCATGGAGTCGCAACAGATTTATTAAGTTGGGCACACGCAGAAACTGTGCACAAAACCAAACAAATCACACAAACAGTAAATGATCGATCCTACTGGTCACGCAACGTCTGACAGCAAAGAGATCAGACCATGGAAAGCCTCAGACCAACACACATGAGACACATCATGTGTGTGTGTGAGAGAGAGAGAGGATTCATGCTTGTGCTGGGTGTGTCAGTGTCAGGACCCATGTTTTAGAGCAAGGAGTAGGAAAAAAAGAGTCCCCACCCGAATGAAGCGCAGGCACAACACAGCCTCCGTTCCAGCCTTCCAGGCAAGAAGCAAAGAGATGGAGAGGAGAAATTCAGCCAAGCCAGCCAGAGTCCAGAGCTGTTTTTTAGCTATTCCACTCATGGACCAGTTTTGTGAACACCGGATTCAGCTTCGGCCTTCCTTTTTATCCTGGCATTATTCACGGTGGCACAGCATCTTTCCTCCACCTCTCACAATTCTTCCGCTGCATCACACTATCACAGTATGTTATTATCGGTAATGGCTCCTATATTCCACTTACTCACACTGGCACAACATCTCTCAACACCGCATCCCATTGTTTTCAGTTAAACAATGTTCTTTCTACGCCTAACTTAATCAAGAATCTCATTTCCGATAGTGGTTTCACTTTAGATAATCACGTCATAATTGAGCTTGATCCTTTAGGTCTCTTTCTGTAGGACCGTCAAAACAAGAACCTGATCATCAGGTACGATAGACATGGTGACATCTATCCTTGCTATTGGCCACTGCCCTCCTCACATGCTCTAGTAGTCACCACACCTTCCTCCACCTGACTTCGAGCTTTATAGCATCTAGCCAGTGCATCTATATTTCATATAATAAAACATCGCTAGACTCTTTGTGTCTTGCATATTAATTAGGACACCATGTATGTCTCCTGCTTTATAAATCTACTACTCGTACTAATAAAGCTTTTGAGTTGATACTCTGTGATACCAAGACGTTGCACTCCCCTAGCATCTCTAGCTATAAGTATTATCTAGTCATTCTAGATAATTTCACCCACTATCCATAGCATGATAGTAAGTTTTATATTTATAAATTGAACTCATTGATATGGATTACAAACCAACAGTATGATGGTAATTTTTACATTTATAAATTGAACTCACTGATATGGATTACAAACCAACAATAAACACAATTTCAATAAAGAAAAGAAAAGCAATCAACAACTGTTGGTGCCAGCTCTCGTTCAACACATGCTACCTGGCAGATAGTTGTGTTATGGTCTGGGAGTAAGCAGAGCTCCCACCGATGTGATGCGAGTAACCAGAGGTCCCATCAATGAAAAATGTTGGCCTAGATGTAGGAATCGATAGAGTGTTGGTAGCATCGCTGTTAAGCAAAACCATCACATCCGCCATTGTAGGCCGATCTGTCGGACTCTGTTGGACGCACAAGAGGCCAATGTTGATGCATTTCAGCACCTCCACTTTAGGATAGTTCCTTCCCAAGAAATGATCTATCACCTCTATGATATGTCCCTCTTCCCAGTGCCTCCATACCTACCATTAGTTACATATAGATCTTTAGTAGTAAAAAGTATAATAATGATAATGTATGATATGCTAGTACCATAATGCAGAGCATTTTTGCGTATTCATCTAAGTTTAGGCAGTTAGCAAGGATACTCACTATGCTTATTATATCCTCATTTTGCTCTGAGAAATATGCTCCGGTGTTTCTTTGGCCTGTCACAATCTCCATAACAAGAATGCCAAAGCTGAACACGTCTGATTTCGTAGAGTATTGCCCATGCATCACATATTCAGGAGCCATGTAGCCACTACATCAGCAAGGAGAATATTGCATGGTTAGTCTGATTGTTATCTATGCATAAGAACAAAACACTGGACCGAGTTGCAAATCACTATTCCATAATAAAAAAACAAAAGCACAAACAGATTGAGTGGTGGACTTAATTACAATGTCCCAGCAACGTGTTTGGTCACGCCTCGAGTCTGGTCCTGCCCGAAGAGCTTGGCGAGTCCAAAGTCTCCAATCTTAGGGTTCATGTTTGAATCCAACAAGACGTTGCTAGGCTTCATGTCACGATGGACGATCTTCTTTTGGGAGTCCTGGTGCAGATATTGTAGTCCTCGGGCTACACCTTCTATGATTCTAAATCGTCTCTCCCAATCTAGTCTTCTCCTTTGCTCTTCATCTAATTAACAAAAAAATGGTGATTATTACTGCGCACAAAAAGAGTAGAGTACATCTAGAATTAGAGGTGTGGCGTTGATAGTACCAAAAAGTAAGGTATCGAGGCTTTTGTTGGGCATGTACTCATAGACGAGCAACATCTCCCCCTCTTCAAGGCAAAAACCCACAAGCCGGACAAGGTTCCTGTGATGAAGTTTCGCTACTAGAACAAGCTCATTTTTCAGCTCTTCTAGCCCCTGGTTTGAACCCTTGGACAACCTCTTCACGGCTACTTCTTGGCCAGAAAGAAATCCCTGAACATTTTTTCAAAATCACTTTAAACATAAATATTTTGAGTTAGGGATAGCACCGAACATAAAACTCACACGTTAGTAAACCCTTCCCCCTCCCCCTCACAAATTAAACCTGCAAAACATCCTTAAACTTACGTCCGCGATGCCCACAAGTTTCAAACCAAACTCGTTTCCAAAATCTGACAACCCAATAGCAGAAGCAGTAGCACTGTATAATAGCATAAGCAGAAGAAGAACCAATAGGAAAAGTAGAATCAGGGGAGGCCATGGTTAGAAGTTGCTAATGGGCTAGGCCTAATTTTAAGAAAAAAATAAAGAAAATTTTATTAATCGGATAAACAGACAGGTGTCTACCGATTCTAAACCAAACACACATCTGACCCGATACTAACCGAGTATCCAAATCTATAAACACGTGGATATAAATTTAAATTCAAACCCATGTCTCCGCAATTATCATCCCTATTTTGGAAGATGTGGGTGGGTTCACCCATTAGTGCACATTCAAGCTCTTTTGATTCACATATGTTTTTATTGATTCTCTATTAATTTTTAAGCTGTTCCTTATAATTTAAGAGTAAAATTTATTGGTGGTTCTATGTTCATGAACTTAAAAATACATTTTAATTTAGACCTATAAACTTATTAAATGTTCCATACTAGACATCCAAAATCTAACCACTGGACATCCAAAATCCAACATAGCACCCAACAAGCACACATGCCGCCACGTGTCAGTGGGTGTAAGCTATATGGGAGATAACCTTGTTGGCATGCTATATGAGATTTTAACCCTTGCTATACCAAGTTTTTAATCCTAGGTTGTAGTGATATTCTGCCACACCAATATGGATGATGTGGCTAATAGATTCAAACCTAGAAATAAGTATTGATACGGTTTATTTTTACAGTTAAATTAAATTAATGGTTAAAAATATGAAATAAAATTGAATATTTTTTAATCTACTTTACTTCTTACAAGGAAGGTATGGATAGAAATATTAAATTTGGTTATGGACTAAAATCCTGACATCCTATAATCTACTCAAATTGTCTTGCTTCCTTATTTACCATTAAAATTCTGATAATCCTTTATTTGGCACTGAAGTCCTTTTGTACCATTGGTGACCATGTATTATTGGGAGAGGTTCCTCTAAAGTCACTCCATTGCTGCTAACATGTGGGGCCCTAGCATCATCGTGCCCACATGTCGTGTGTCCCTTGATGGTAATATGCCCTAAAAACAAGTTCTGGAGGAACCAAAAGTTCTGGTTGGACCGGAATGTGAGCGATCAAGATGAAATTTACCCCTCCTGAATAACAGGAGAGACGTCTCTGGGCCCCTCAAGATAGTTGGATTGGGAAACTGCATGACCATGCCACTATGATTAAAGAGTTAATCATGATTAATCCACTACTTGATCGAGTGAAGTGTCGAGCTATCATAAGGGTGACATGAATCTCGTCTTGAGCTTGACTGATGTCGTGTGGTAAAGGGATTGGTGCGTGAGTATATCAAGGTTCAGTTGATATGATCTTTGTATGCATTCGGGGGTCAGTATGTGCTACTAGGTACCGCTATTGACTTGCGATCCGGAAAAGGTTTTCGGGTAGCGGCCGTTTACATATGAACCTATCGAATCACATGCTTAAGGGGATAGAATTTAAAGCTTGCAAGTATTGACTCTAGTGCAAGTAGGAGATTGATGGTAATATGTCCTAGAGACAAGTTCTAGAAGAATCGGAAGTTCTGATTGGACCGAAACTTTTGGGTCCGCCCTGGTGGCGAGTTCTGGTTGGACCGGAACTTCTGGGCCTGCTCTAGAGGCAAATTCTGGATGAATCGAAAGTTTCGTGCTTCGGCCGAAACTTCCGGGCTGAAATAAATTCAATACAGAATGTTATTTTCAAAAGTTCTAGACCTTGGCCAGAACTTTCGGGCCAAACGTGCAGATTAGAACTGGTGGACTTTAATGTGGATTAAAGGCCCATCAGTGGGCTCTATATAAGGAGAGAAGAGTGGGCTCTATATAAGGAGAGAAGAGGCTAGGGCGCAAAAGGCTGTTGGACCTCCCCTAACCCTAGTCGCCACCTCTCCCCTGGCCTCACCTGCTGTGGCCACATCTCCCCTAACCTCACGCACGGTACTAGCATATCGACGTGATGTGATCCCGTCCCTATACGTGTGGATACCATAGAGGCATCGCTGCAATTACGACGCTGATCATCTCAACGTGAGGATCGCAAGGCTGCTGGTCTTTTTCGCGTGGAGATCGTGGTACTGCTGCATCTTCATCGCCGACGGTCGGACGGAGTTGAGCGGAGTTGATCGAGGACACGCTTCCCCAACTCTTCTTCCGCTGACCTAGCGCGTCTCGCGACTAGAGATAACGATCTATGATCCCATTACTCGCATGGTTCCTAGGTTGAACGGGATAGAAAAAGTTTTGTTTTTGCTAGCGTAACCTACTCGTTATCCTATAGTGGTATCAGAGCTTACGTGCATAGTATTCGATCTAGATCATACACATATAGGTGATATTTGGTGAAAATAGATTAGATCTATTGTTCTTGCGTCGGATTTTTGGAAGTTTCAGGCTCCAGCCGGAACTTCCGAGCCGAAATAATTTTCGTACAAAAGGTTATTTTTGGAAGTTTCGGGTTTGACCTGAAAGTTCTAGGCTGAAATAATTTTCATACAGAAGGTTATTTTCGAAAGTTCCGGGCCAAAATAAATTTGATACAGAAAGGTGATTTCAGAAGTTTCGGACTTTGAGCCGGAAGTTCCGAGTCTGCTTTTCAGTCACGCATAGATTCTACGCTTAACTCGTTTTTGCAGAGAATGTTGTGACTGGTATGACCTTCTGATGTATGTATGTAATTTTTATGGCCTGTGTGTCATGGTTAATTACAGCCCAAGGCTATTCTATTGTTGTACGACCTGCGTGTCGACATGTGATACTTCTTCTCATGTAATTTGTATAGTGCTATTAGATGTAGTAGACTGATAGAAGATCATGGAGGCTTGAAGCGTAATGACCCGAAGGACAGGAACTATAGAGATGGAGATCACCATGTGAGAAGGGACATACTATGTCACAATTAATATAATTGCCTGTGATGTTTACTTATGTTCCTGTCATACTATTCTTTCATGTTTTATATGTGATAGACATCGTTATCATGTTAGAATATTTTCCCTCAGAAAATTAAGAGTCATTGATGCCTTTCTAATAGCTACACCTATGAAGGTTTTTGATCATTACATGGTAGGTCTGCCAAAGTAGGGTGCCATCTTTTATCTTAACCAGTTAGGGTGGATGTAGGACAACTACATGCATAGTATTAGTTTGCTTAACAAAGCTATCAAAACGGTTTTGGGCTTTGGGGCATGGAGTTAGGCGTCGAGGCATAGGATGCTACCTCAACGAACAAGAGTCACATAGGATACGATTAGCAAGTTATTGCTTACATATGTCACTAATCTTCTAGCAGTGATGCCAAAGCTCACTAGGAGTTAGTTGAATATGGATCTTGTCCCACTATGTGTCGTTAGAGAGAAGGCGATCATTTTACACATAGTGGAACATCTTTTATTTGATAGAAGATTCATATAGCATAGTGCTGAACCTTGCATTTATGTTGTAGATCATGGCACCTACTGCTAAGAACACTGTCACTTTTAATTTGCGATCAATTCTTGAAAAGAAAATGCTTTCTAGAACAAACTTTATTGACAGGTATAGAAACTTGAGAATTGTTCTCAAATAAGAGAAAAATGAATATGTTCTAGAGGACCCCCATCCTGATGAACCAAAAGATGATGCATCAGCCGCGGATAGGCGGGCTTATGAGAAGCACGCCAACAAATCAATTGATGTCAGCTGTCTCATGCTTGCCTGTATGTCCTCTGAGCTTCAGAAGCAATATAAGGACAGGGATGCCTATGATATGATCGTAGGACTCAAAGTCATGTTTGAGAACCAAGTATGGACTGAGAGATACAACATCTCAAAGTCTTTATTTGCGTGCAGGTTGGCGGAAGGCAGTCTAGTCAGTCCTCATGTAATCAAGATGATTGGTTACATTGAGAGCCTAAAAAAACTTGGTTTTCCCCTTGACCAAGATTTGGCCATGGATGTGATTCTCCAGTCGCTCCCTATGAGCTTTGAGCCGTTTATTTTGAATTTTCATATGAACAGCACGGAGAAAAGCGTGGCTGAATTGCATGGGATGCTAAAGACTACTGAGGATAGCATTAAAATAAATTCTAGTCATATAATAATGGTTCAGAAGGATAGGAAGAAGAGAAAACGCAAAGGAAAGGCTAAAGCTTTAGATGCGATCTCGAGTTCTAAGTCAAAACTAGCTGAAAAGTCTAAGACTAGCCCTGCTACTTCTAACACTTGCTACCACTGCCATAAATACTAGTCATTGGTGGAGAAATTGCAAGTTGTACTTGGAAGAACTCAAGAAAAAGAATGGAAGTGTGACTTCTGCTTCAGGTATAAATGTTATTAAAATTAATCTTGCTACTCGTCCAAGTGATTCATGGGTATTTGATACCGGATCAATGATTCATACTTGTAAATCGTTGTAGGGACTGAATAGGACAAGGAAGTGCGTAAGAGACGAGTTGGATGTCCGCGTCGGCAATGGTGCAAAAGTTGCTGTGTTGGCCGTCGGCGTTTATTCGTTATCGCTACCCTCAGGATTAGTTTTGAAATTGAATAATTGTTATTTCATTCCTACCTTGGGCAGAAACATTATCTCTTCTTCATGTTTAGAGGAAGGCGGTTTTAAATTCGTAATAAAGAACAAGTGTTGTTCGATATTTTTGGATGGTATGCTCTATGGTGTTTGTCCATTATTGAATGGCTTATATATTCTAAATCTTGAGGATACACATATTTATAACGTTAATACCAAAAACCTCGGCTTAATGATTTGAATCATACCTATGTTTGGTATTGTCATTTAGGACATATAAATGAGAAGCGCATGTAGAAGCTTCATAAAGATGGGCTTTTGGAGTCATTTGATTTCGAATCGTTTGACACATATGAGTCTTGTTTACTTGGCAAAATAACTAAGACACCTTTCACTAGTCAAAGTGAGAGGGCAAATAAATTGTTAGCCATTGTACATACTGATGTATGTGGACCAATGAGTTCTACAGGCAGAGGTGGTTTTCAGTACTTCATTATTTTTACCGATGACTTTAGTAGATTTGATTACATCTACTTAATGAGGCATAAGTCAAAATCCTTTGAAAAGTTTAAGGAGTTCCAGAATGAGGTATAAAATCATACAGACAAGACAATTAAATTTCTGCGATCGGATCGTGGAGGTAAATATTTGAGCCATGAGTTTATTGATCATCTAAAGCAGTGTGGAATCGTTCCACAGCTGACTCCACCAAGCACGCCTCAATGGAATGAGGTGTCTGAGCGGAGGAACCGAACTTTGTTGGACATGGTTCGGTCAATGATGAGTCAATCTGATCTTCCATTGTCCTTTTGGGGATTTGCTTTAGAAACTGCTGCTTTCACATTAAACAGAGTTCCATCTAAATCTATAGAGAGGACACCATATGAGATATGGATAGGGAAGCGTCCCGGGTTATCTTTTCTAAAGATATGGGGTTGTAAGGCCTATGTAAAACGTTTGACATCTGATAAGCTCACTCTCAAATCTGATAAATGCTTCTTTGTGGGATAGGGAAACCAAAGGATATTACTTCTATAACCAGGAAGAAGGCAAAGTGTTTGTCGCACGAAATGGTTCTTTTCTTGAGAAAGAGTTTCTCTCGAAAAGAGTTAGTAAGAGCACGGTGCGACTCGAAGAGATTCGAGAACCACTGGAAAGTGCTTTAGCTCCTATTGAATCACAACTCGATATGTAAGATGTTGCAGAACCTGTTATCGAGACACCAGCCCCACGTCGGTCGAAAAGAGTTAGTTGTGCACCCGAGCGGTTTGTGTTTCTAACTACAAGGCAGCACGACATATTATTGTTGGACAATGATGAACCTAAGACCTACTCGGAAGCAGTGATGGGACTAGACTCTGAGAAATGGCTTAGAGCCATAAGATCCGAGTTAGAATCCATGCGAGAGAATCAAGTTTGGAACTTGGTTGATCTACCTGATGGTGTAAGAACTATTGAGTGTAAATGGATTTTCAAGAAAAAGATAGACGTTGATGGAAATGTTCACATCTATAAAGCACGATTGGTGGTGAAATGTTTCAGACAGATTCAAGGTGTTGATTATGATGAAATGTTTTCGTCCGTTGCAATGATATAGTATATTCAGATCATCCTAGCAATTACCACATATTATGACTATGAGATATGGCAAATAGATGTCAAAACGACTTTCCTTTCTAGAAACCTAAGTGAGGATATGTACATGACACAGCCTGAAGGTTTTGATGATCTAAAAAATGCTGAGAAAATTTGCAAGCTTCAAAGGTCCATTTATGGGCTGAAGCAAGCTTCTCGATGTTGGAATCTTTGTTTTGATGAAGTGATCAAAGGGCTTGGTTTCATCAAGAATATATTTAAAAAAGGCTAATGAGAGCGTACTTGTATTTCTGGTCTTATATGTGGATGACATATTGTTGATCGGAAATGATATTCCAATGCTCGATGCTGTTAAATCTTCGTTGCGAAAAAGTTTCTCAATGAAATATCTTGGAGAGACAGCATACATATTGGGCATAAAGATCTATAGAGATAGATCGAGAAGGCTAATTGGATTAAACCAAAGCATGTACATTGACAAGATATTGAAATAGTTCAATATGCAGAATTTCAAGAAATGTTTTCTGCCAATGTCATATGGTATTACGCTCAGCAAGAGTCAGTGTCCTTCGACACCTGATGAGCTGGAGAAGATGAGTGTGATCCCGTATACCTCTGCAACCAAATCCATTATGTATGCCATGCTTTGTACACGCGCAGATGTTTCTTATGCTCTAAGTGTTACGAGCAGATACCAATCAAACCCGGGTAAAAGTCACTGGGCGATAGTAAAGAATATCCGTAAGTACTTGAGAAGAACTGAGGATATGTTCCTAGTCTATGGAGGTGAGGAGGAGCTCATTGTAAATAGTTACACCGATGCAAGCTTCCAAACCGACAAGGACGATTCGTGGTCATAGCCTGGATTTATATTTTGCCTCAATAGAGACGCAGTGAGTTGGAAGAGTTTCAAGCAAGAAACGGTTGCAGATTTAACAACGAAAGCCGAGTACATTGCAGCTTTTGAAGCTACAAAGGAGGCTGTTTGGATCAGAAAATTTGTTTCTGAACTAGAGGTTGTCCCTAGTGCGTCCAGTCTGGTGGACCTCTATTGTGATAATAGTGGTGCCATTGCATAAACCAAGGAGTCTAGGTCACACTAGAAGTCCAATCATATACTGTGGCGCTATCACCTCATCCAAGAGATCATAGATAGAGGTGATGTAAAGATATGCAAGGTGCACACAGATTTAAACGTTACCGATCCATTAACAAAGCCTCTCTCACAACCCAAGCATGAGGCACTCTTGAGCTCTATGAATATTAGATACTTATGCGATCAAGTCTAATGTATGTGAGAGAAAGTGTCTTATCTATGCTAATGTGCTTTGGATAATTTGTTATCTTGTTCCTTGAATAAATATTTTTTACATTGATCAGCAAGTATGTGACTTGTTTATAAAACTCTTTGTTTTATTATGATGTTATTCTAAATAATCCATAATCTCATATCATCATATGGGACAGTGATGATTTATAGATTAGCACATTTGACTGATTGATGATCATGTTTCACGGATCATAGATGTGGAGATATCAAATTAGTGATGTGGACATATGTTAGAGAACATGGTGTTGGATAGACCCACTTTGAGATACTCCTGGGATTATTATTTTGAATGTGCCATCAGTTGTTCTCAAATGGTGTACCTGTAGAATCTTTAGACCTGAGATTGTCATTGATTCTAGAATATGTAGTAACACACTTAGGGGCTTCCAAATACTATTCTGTAACTAGGTAGTTATAAAGATTGCTTTCGGGTATGTTATGAAACATATCGTGGGATGTGAGCGGTCAAGATGGAATTTACCCCTCCTCAATAACGGGAGAGACGTCTCTAGGCCCCTTGAGATAGTTGGATTGGAAAAGTGCATGGCCATGCCACTATGATTAAAGAGTTAATCACGATTAATCCACTACTTGATCGAGGGAAGTGTCGAGCTATCACAAGGGTGGCATGAATCTCGCCTTGAGCTTGACTGATGTTGTGTGGTAAAGGGATTGGTGCGTGAGTATTTCAAGGTTCAGAAAATATGATTTTGATTTTATATGCTTTCGGGGGTCAATATGTGCTGCTAGGTACCACTATTGATTTACGATCCGGAAAGAGTTTTCGGGTAGCGGTCGTTTGCATATGAACCTATCGGGTCACACGCTTAAGGCGATGGGATTTAGAGCTTGCAAGAATTGGCTCTTGTGCAAGTGAGAGATTGATGGAAATATGTCCAAGAGAATTCTGGGGGAACCGGAAGTTCTGGCCTAAGGCCGAAAGTTTCGGGTTCTGGCGTAATCGAAAGTTCTGGTAGGACCGGAAGTTCCGGGCCAGCCTCAGTTTTGGTTTCTGGAGGAACCAGAAGTTCTAGTTGGACCAGAAGTTCTGGGCCTGCTTGAAAGGTGTGTTCTGGATGAACCGAAAGTTCTGGGTGGAACTGGAACTTCCGGGTCAAAATAAATTTGATACAGAATGTTATTTCCGAAAGTTTCGGTTCGACCGAAAGTTCCGGACAAAAATAAATTCGTACAGAAAGTCATTTTCAGAAGTTCTGGGCCTAGACCAGAACTTCTAGGCCAGACGAACAGATAAGATTTATTGGGCTTTAATACTGATTAAAGGCCCATGAGAGGGCACTATATAAGGAGAGGAGGGGCTAGGACGAAAAGGCTGCTGTTAGTTGTTGCTTCGACCTAACCCTAGCCGCCACCTTTTCTGGCTACTTCGGTTGTGGCCATCTCTCCCCTAATCTCCCGCGTGGAACTAGCATACCGGCGTGAGGTGATCCCGTCTCTGTACGTGTGGATAGTAGAGGCGCCGCTGCTACTGCGGCGCTGATCTTCCCGTGAAGGTTACCGGACTACATCGTCTTCACCGCCGACGAACGGACAGAACAGAGCGGTGCTGATCGAGAACGCGCTTCATCAACTCTACTTCCGCTGTCCTAGCGCGTTTTGTGGCTAGAGGTAATGATCTATGATCCCATTACACGCATGGTTCCTGAGCGAACGGGGTAAAATTTTTTGAAATTAATGCTAGCGTAGCCTCCCCATAACCCAACAGGTTGGACTAGAACTTTGGAGCCCGCTGTGGTGGCGAGTTCTGTAGGAACCAGAAGTTCTGGTTGGACCAGAACTTCTGGGCCTGCTCTAGAGGCGAATTCAGGACGAACCAAAAGTTTCGGCATTCGGCCGAAACTTCCGGGCTGAAATAATTTCGATACAGAATGTTATTTTTGGAAGTTTCAGTCCTCGGCCGGAACTTCCAGGGCGAACGTGCAGATTAGATCTGGTGAGCTTTAATGTTGATTAAAGACCCATCAGTGGGCTCTATATAAGAAGAGAAGAGGCTAGGGCGCAAAAGGCTGTTGGACCTCCTCTAACCCTAGTCGCCACCTCTCCCCTGGCCTCACCTGCTGTGGCCGCATCTCCCCTAACCTCGCGCGCGAGACTAGCATATCGGCGTGAGGTGATCCCGTCCCTGTACGTGTAGATATCGTAGAGGCGCCGTTGTAATTGCGACACTGATCATCTCGATGTGAGGATCGCAAGGTTGCTGGTCTTCTTCGCATCGAGATCGTGATACTGCTGCGTCTTCATCACCGACGGTCGGACGGAGTTGGACGGAGTTGATCGAGGACGCGCTTCCCCAACTCTTCTTCTGTTGCCCTAGCGCTTCTCGCGACTAGAGGTAACGATCCATGATCCCATTACTCGCATGGTTCCTAAATTGAACGGGATAAAAAAAACTTTATTTTTGCTAGTGTAGTCTACCCGTTACCCTACGTCCCTTTCTTCTACTTTCATGTACCATAGCTACTCGTGCGCTGTCAGATATGGGAAGGATGGGCATATCACCGATGAGGAGAGAGGCAACAATATGATGAAGAGAGGGGATGGGGTTGAGAGATAGGCCTAGGGGCAATTTTGCCATTTTACAAAAAATAGCAAGGTCTAGCCTTACTTCCATACCTTGTAGACTGGACCGAATCCTCCCTCACCGAGCTTGTTACGTTCGTCAAAGTTCTCCGTTGCCATTCGTAGTGACTCCAGGGATAACAAACTTGACTCCACACTTTCCAAATCCTCCGCTGCATCAGCTGGCAAATTTGCGTGAAATGGATTAGTTGTTAATCAGACACTAATTAAAAAATATATCTGCAGAGAGGACTCACGACTGGAGAAATGTTCTGCTCTTCGCCATCTGCTCTTCTTACGCATACCCCACATACACAAGAAAATTGCAGCTACGATCGCAACCGCCACTATCGGCAAGATAATTACCAGAATTTTGCTTCCTGAATTATTCTTCCCTGTATTGTTGCCTTGTTGCAGAGAAAAATAATTAGTTCAAGAATATGGAGTTATGAAGCGACCGTTTCCTACCTAATGGGCTAGCTACGGTGAATGCTTACCCCCCGTAGTGTTCCTGTTCGATTCCGGTGCCGGCGCCAACGGCGGTGGGAGCCCGTCGGCCCGCAGTAGCACCATCGGAGAGCCGTTGTAGAACGCAGAGCCCAGCTCGCACCTCACGTTGCACCGCGCGCCAACGAGCCTCGCGCCCTCCACGTTCAGCTTCTGTGAGAAGTACTTCTTATACCACTGGGACACGAGGTCGTCGAGGCACGTCCGGCACAGCGCCGGCGACAGGTCGGGCGAGCACTGCGCCATCGAGTAGATGTTAGGGAACCCCGGGTCGGTCCCCATCCACAGGCCCGTGGCGAACAGCTTCGTCGAGTTCTCCACCGCGTACCGCTCGGTGGCGTTGAGGAGCTCGGTGACTGCGCGGTTGTAGCCCGCAACATCTTTACTGGTGATGTTGGTGCCGCGGTCGAGGCGGCTCACCACGTCGGAGTTGTCCATGACGACGAGGAAGTCCCTCTCCGAGAAGCGGGCGAAGCAGACGTTGTAGACGATGACCGCTTCCCTGCTTGTGTTGCAGGTCGTCTTCACGTCCTCGTCGATGGTGCAGGAGGTGGCGCACACGGAGGCGCTGACGTCACCGCGGCAGAGCACGAGGCCGTAGACGGCGTCCGGGGAGGCGCCAATGGTACCGGAAGCAAAGAGAGTGGGCGAGGAGGAGAGGTTTCGTCGGAGGGCGGCACCGAGGCTGAGGAGGTTGGCTCGGTACGTGTCGTTGCCTTGGGTGTGCTCGGTGCCGCAGTTCCCCCACGGCTGCGCGGCTGCGAGCCGGAGCGCCAGAGCTGCCGCGAGGAGCAGAATGGCATGAATCGCCGGGGAGTGGCGCCGCATGGCGCCGTCAGGTAACGCCGCAGGCAGAAGCACAGGCGATTGGGAAGAAAGCAATGCTGCATCAAACCTAGCTAATCACTACAAAAAATATATATCAAAGCGTGTCGACTTGTTCTTGGCATGCGAATGAAAACAATTAGGTATGTGTGTATACGCACATGCATGTATTTAGCTCACGAACTGTCTCGACGTACTCCCCTCGTTCTAGTCAAGCCTCGGCTCATTTCCATCTCTGTGATACATACGTGTTTCATCCTTAGCCCCTTATCTGAAAAATGGAAAAAGGCCAGGTACACAGGTTGGCGATCCATCTACCGGAAAATGTATTGTTGATCGGATCAAAGTAGCTAGTCAGATATAATCCAAATATAGTCTACTATCCAAATATGGACTAATAATAGTCAATAAGTTAGCTTGTATGCAGGGGTATTATAGAATCGGAGTACATTTATTTGTTATTCTTATGTAAATTATTTTAATCTTATCAATTTTTGTAAATATAAGTTGTTTTAGAATTTCTATACACATTTTTACATTTTTTTTATATTTGACTTTATCAAATACCATTCTCATAAATAAATATACCATATTTCTAAAACTAAATAAATTAGAGAAAATAAAATAATTTAAGTTGTTTTTTTATTTTTTTGTGAACAAATCCAATCCGGTGAAACAGAGTAGGTACATATAAACTCCCTGGACGCGATTGGTCGGTCTCACGGAGTTGCATGCAGTCAACTCTCGGGCGCGTGGAAAAGACGACCGACCCTATATATTATACATATACATATATGTACGTACGTGTATATATATATATACACACGTGTGTATATATATATACGAAGAATTTTATAGTGCTCTAAATTTTATCATTAAATCTGTATGATCTAACAACTCAGATTTAATAGGTCATATAATATTTTTTTAATACGTATGGGCCCATATAATTTCTTTCTAAAAAAATTCGCATGCTAACAGATTAATTGTTGTATGCACTAGAAAAAATAAAATAATCAATAAACTTTTCGTGCGTGCGACATGTATGCAGATTACTTTCCACGATCAAGGCAATTTACAGCCGATTAGCCCTTTTTTTTAATTAATTATTTTAAATAAACTTAATCAACGGTCCAGATTAATTTTAACTATTATTTTTCCGGGAGGTAACGGGGTATCGTAAATGGACTCAT
>KE372274.1:192763-214548 GCA_000418225.1 Zizania latifolia
CCGATCTAGGGCCACCCGCCCTATATCGGCATTTCATGTGTCGACAGGACTGCGCCACCGGCCGATGTAGGCCGATCGGCCTAGATCGGCCGATGAACTGCCGATCGAAGGCAGATCGGCCTAGATTGGCCGTTCAAACGCCGACAGAGACCCAGATTTGCAATTTTTCAAAACCGTGTACCAAAATTGAAATTTCATTTAAAAATTGTATTATTTAAAAAAAATCTCGGCACCGACTGGTAGGGTTTGAGGGGTGATGCGGCAGCTAATGCGGGCTGCCGAAATCCGAATAACGATGGGCTTTTTTCAATTTGGTTCATTAACTTATATCCAGCTATGCGTGTAAATTAATATGGGTGTTGTTTTTTCATACATGTACATGTTTACTCGATAGATATGACTGTTTTATCATTTATATACCCACTGATATCATTTTTTCTTATACAATAAAAAATTATCTATAGATAAACAAGTATCATTTATAAAGAGGATCTAGCTCCTCTGACTCTAGAGGGCCGACTGTCCCCTGCAGTCGTTAATCCGGACCGTCCAACGCAGATCCGACGGTGCGGATCCCTCTTCGACTGCTGTGAAGTGGGTCCCACCATGCGCGAAGCCTCTCTCTAGCACTTATTGAATCTTGATCGGACGGTGCGTAGAGGGCGACTGTCTTCTGCAGTCGGTGAAAGAGGATCTCAAATCATATAAAGTGTCTAATTTCAGGCACCCGATCGAAATTTTTAAAATTTATCACATTTTCATCCTTTGGAAGAAGATTTAATGGCTCTTATCAGTCATCACTCCCATATCATTCTCTATGTCGTAGGACATACGCGGTGTGCTCACCTGCCGGCCGTTGTGCCCGGCGCGGACTCCGCCGGGTGCCCGTCGGGCCGCAGCAGCAGCATCGGGGCCCCGGTGTAGAACGGGTTATCCACCTCGGACCTCAGGTTGCACCTTGAGCCAACGATATGATCCTCGAGCCCAACGTGCCCAGCCCGAACGCTTTCCACCACTGGCCCATGACGTCGTCGAGGCAACTCAGGTACTGCGCCGGCGACTGATCCGTCGAGTAGATGTTACGGAACCCCGGGTCGGTCCCCAGTCCCCACCCGCTTCGCCGTGGCAAAGTACAGCCTCGTCGAGTTCTCCACCGCGTACCGCGCGGTCGTAGCCCGCGACGTCGGCGGCGCTGGTGATGTTGTCGCTGTTCCAGAGTGGCACCTCGCTGGTGTTGTTGGTGGAGGCGAGGAAGCCTTTGTCGGAGAAGTGAACGTAGCATTGGTTGTAGACCAGGACCGTGGCCTTGGTGCGGTTGCAGACGTCTCGCCCTACGTCCCGGCCGACCAGGGTGCTGCGGTCGTAACAGTCGGAGCTGCTCACGTCGCTGCGGCATAGCATGACTCCGTACACGGCAAACAGTAAATGATCGATCCTACTGGTCACGCAACGTCTGAAAAGCCTCAGACCTACACACATGAGACACATCATGTGTGTGTGTCTGAGAGAGAGGATTCATGCTTGTGCTGGGTGTGTCAGGACCCACGTTTTAGAGCGAGAAAGAGTAGGAAAAAAGAGGCCCCACCCGACAGAAGCACAGGCACAACACAGCTTCCGTTCCAGGCAAGAAGCGAAGAGATGCAGAGGAGAAATTCAGCCGAAGCCAGCCAGAGACCAGAGTCCAAAGTTGTTTTTTAGCTATTCCACTCATGAACCAGTTTTGTGAACACCGGATTCAGCTTTCGGCCTTCCTTTGTATCGTGGCATTAGCACATCGACAAACCACTGCAATAAACCAGCAGTGTGTCACTATTAGGAATGACATAATAGTATATACGTATGGGAACAATCTTAGAAAAACATGCATCTGTTAGCTAAACAGGACCATGCATCAATGGCGGATTACTGCCACAAGCAGAAGTCTTTTGCCGATGAACTTATGTTGTGGGCACCACCGTCTTTCCTCCACCTCTCACAATTCTTCTGCTGCATTGCATCACAGTATGTTATTGTTGGTAATGGTTCCTATATTCCAATTACTCACACTGGCACAGTGGCACAACATCTCTCATCCCATATATTGTTTTCAGCTAAACAACGTTCTTGTTACGTCTAACTTAATCAAGAATCTCATTTCTGCTAGTGGTTTTACTTTAGATAATCGTGTATTAATTGGTTGATCTTAAATATTTTGATCTCTCTGTGAAGGACCTTCAAGAACGTGATCATCACGTGCAATAGCTATGGTGACCTCTATCCTCTCCATTGGCCGCCACCCACCTCATATGCTATTGCAGTCACTACACCTTCCGCTACCTTGTGGCATAGACGACTAAGTCATCTTGGACTTCAAGCTTTATATATAGCATCTAGCCAGTGCATCCTATATTTTATGTAACAAAATATCGGTAGACTCTTTGTGTCACGCATATCAATTAGGACATCATGTATGTCTCCCATTTTATACATCTAGTACTACTCACAGTAATAAAGCTTTTAAGTTGATACACTGTGATACCTAACCTCGCTTGTCCGCATCTCTGGCTACAAGTATTATCTAGTCATTCTAGATGATTTCACCCACTATTTGTAGCATGATAGTAATTTTTCTATTTATAAATTGAATTCACTGATATGGATTACAAACCGATAGTAAACACACTTTCAATAAAAGGAAAAGAAAAGTTATCAACAACCGTCGATGCAAGCTCTCGTTCAGCATGCACCAACTACCTGGCAGATAGTTGTGTTACGGTCTAGGTGTAACCAGAGCTCCCGGTGGTATAATGCGAGTAACTAGAGGTCCCTTCGATGAAAAATGTTGGCCTAGCTGCAGGAACCGGCAGAGTGTTGGTAGCATCACTATTAAGCAAAACCACCACATCTGCCATTGTAGGTCGATCTGCTGGATTCTGTTGGACGCACAGGAGGCCGATGTTGATGCATTTCAGCACCTCCACTTCAGGGTAGTTCCTTCCCAAGAAATGATCTATCACATCTGCAATATGTCCCTCTTCCCAGTGCCTCCATACCTACCATTAGTTACATATAGTTTAATAGTAACAAGTATAATAATGATAATGCATGAAATGGTAGTACCATGATGCAAAGCATTTTCATGTATTCATCTTAGTTTATGTAGTTAGCAGGGATACTCACTATGCTTATTATATCCTCTATTTGCTCTGAGAAAAAATATGATCCAGTGTTTCTCCGGCCTGTCACAATCTCTATAACGAGAATACCGAAGCTGAACACATCTGATTTCGTAGAGTATTGCCCACGCATCACATATTCAGGAGCCATGTAGCCACTACATCAACAAGGAGAATATTGCATGGTTAGTTTGATTTTTAGCTCTGCATAAGAACAAAAAAGAGGACCGAGATGTAAATCACTATTCCATTATAAAAAACAAAAGCACAAACAGATTATGTGCTGGACTTAATTACAATGTCCCAGCAACATGTTTGGTGACGTCTCGAGTCTGGTCCTGCTCGAAGAGCTTGGCAAGTCCGAAGTCTCCAATCTTAGGGTTCATGTTTGAATCCAGCAAGATGTTGCTTGCCTTCATGTCACGATGGATGATCTTCTTCTGGGAGTCTTGATGCAGATATTGCAGTCCTCGGGCTACACCATCTATGATTCTAAATCGTCTCTCCCAATCTAGCCGTCTCCTTTGCTCTTCATCTAATTATCAAAAAATGGTGGTTATTATTGCACACAAAAAGAGTAGAGTACATCTAGAATCAAAGGTGTGGCGTTGATAGTACCAAAAAGTAAGGTGTCGAGGCTTTTGTTGGGCATGTACTCATAGACGAGTAGCTTCTCCCCCTCTTCCAAGCAAAAACCCACAAGCCGGACAAGGTTCCTGTGATGAAGTTTGGCTACCAGAACAAGCTCATTTTTCAGCTCTTCTAGCCCCTGGTTTGAACCCTTGGACAACCTCTTCACAGCTACTTCTTGTCCAGAAAGAAATCCCTGAACATTTTTTTTCAAAATCACTTTAAACATAAACATTTTGAACTAGGGATGGCACGTCTGTGGTACCCACAAGTTTCAAACAAAACTCATTTCCAAAGTCTGACAAAAACCCGTGGGGTTAACCCAATAGCAGAAGCAGTGGCACTGTACAATAGTACAAGCATAAGAAGAACAAGTAGCAAAAGTAGAATGAGGGGTGGCCAGGGTTAGGTGTTGCTACTGGTCTAGGCCTAATTATAAGAAAAAATAAAGAAAATTTTATTAATTGGGTAAACAGACAGGTGTCTACTGATTTCAAACCAAATACACACCCGACCTGATACTAACAGAGTATCCAAATCTATAAACACGTATACATAAATTTAAATCTAAACCCATCTCTTTGCAATAGCCATCCCTATTTTGGAAGATGTGGGTTGGTTCAACCCTTAGTGCGCATTCAAGCCCTTTTGGATTCACACGTGTTTATTGACTCTCTATTAATTTTTAAGTTGTTCCTTATAATTTAAGAGTAAAATTTATTGGTGGTTCTATGTTCATGAACTTAAAAAATACATTTTAATCTAGACCTACAAACTTATTAAATGTTCCATTAGACATACAAAATCCAACGTGGCACCCAACAAGCACACACATGACCATTAAAATTCTGATAATCCCTTATCTGGCACTGAAGTCCCTTTATGCCATTGCCGACCATGTGTTGTCATGCATCTATCGTACATGCTACTAATAGTCCGAACTGCCCTTGGTCATGTGTCCTTTTCTACTTTCATGTACCACAGCTACTTGAGCGTTGTCAAATAGGAGAAAGATGGGCATATCACCAATGAGGAGAGATAGGCAACAAGGTGATGAAGAGAAGGGGATGGGGTTGAGACTTGAGAGATAGGCCTAGCGGCTGTTTTGCCATTTTACAAAAAATAGCAAGGTTCAGCCTTATAACATCGGTTTTCTAACTGTGTTATGATGTCAATGGCACAAAATGGACTAAAAAACTTCTTTGGTGGCAAATAAAGGAATATCAATTTTTTGATAGCAAATGAGGAAAACAAGTATTTTCTATGTTCTAAAATGTAACAATGTTTTGGTTTAGATGCATATATTAAGGGGATATAAAAAAAACCACATATTTGAGTAAATTTGTGGTTCTGCCTCTGGGTCCTAAAGATGTATGCAACTCGTTAATGTTAATATTTGAGTAAATTTCACAAAACCACATATTTTATAGCCCAAGTTTTAGAGAGCCATAGGGGTTAATTAACCGCAACTACCGTGTAATAATGTGTAGTCAGACTGCTGTGACGTGGCCATTTGCCTAGAACATGGACATGACACCATAAATAGAAAACGTGGATTTGCAAGCGGAACCCATACGGAAGAATAGCTAAAATTTGTTAAAAACCTGGTTTTGTGAAACTCGAATACCACAATAGCTGTGGTTAAATGCCAAATACCAAACCCCTTTGAATTCGTGTAACTCGTACTGCAAGGTTTTTAAAATACTATTGACATTTTGACCATGATCAATTTACGTGTCATCAAATCAACAATTTTTACTCACAAGAAATCAATGATTTTTTTTTATAAAAAGGTTACACATAAGGGTTACTTCCATATATACCTTGTAGACTACACCAAATCCTCCCTCACCGAGCTTGTTGCGTTCGTCAAAGTTCTCCGTTGCCATTCGTAGTGACTCCAGGGATAGCAAACTTGACTCCACACTTTCAAAATCATCCGCTGCGTGAACTGGATTAGCTGTTAATCTGACACTAATTAAAAAATATATCTGCAGAGAGGACTCACGTCTGGAGAAATGCTCTGCTCTTCGCGATCTGATCTTCTTTCGCATACCCCACATGCAGAAGGTAATTGCAGCTACGATCGCAACCGCCACTATCGGCAAGATAATTACTAGAATTTTGCTTCCTGAATTATTCTTACCTGTATTGTTGCCTTGTTTCAGAGAAAAAATAATTAGTCCAAAAATATGAAGTTATGAAGTAACCGTACGTTTCCTATCTGAGCACCTTATAGTTGCTAGCTGCTGCTGAACAAACGAAATTTGAGTATTTTCAAATGTTATCATCTTAATAGTTATTATGATATGTAGTAGAAGTAATAAAGTCAGTTATTATGATATGCAGTAAAAGTAACTAAAAGTCAACCTTGTATGTTAAAAACGGTATAAAAAACTTATATACCTTGTATTTTAAAATAAAGGTAGTAGTTTTTCAAAGACACAATTAAATGTATACTTACCTCCTGTAGTGTTCGGTGCCGGTGCCGGCGCCAACGGTGGCGGGAGCCCGTCGGCCCGCAGTAGCACCATCGGGGAGCCGTTGTAGTATGCAGTAGACTGCGTCTCGGACCTCAGGTTGCACCGCGCGCCAACGGCCCTCGCGTCCTTCCCGTTACGCAAGAAGTACGTCTTAAACCACGACTGGGACACGAGGTTGTCGAGGCACGTCCGGCACAGCGCCGGCGGCAGGTCCGGCGAGCACTGCGCCATCGAGTAGAAGTGAGGGAACCCCGGGTCGGTCCCCACCCGCAGGCCCGTGGCGAATAGCCTCGTCGAGTTCTCCACCGCGTACCGCACGGTGGCGTTGAGGAGCTCGGTGACCGCGCGGGTGTAGCCCGCAACATCTTTAGTGGTGATATTGGCGCTGCTGATTAAGTTGGCCACCACGTCGGAGTTGTCCGTGGAGACGAGGAAGTCCTTCTCCGAGAAGCGGGCGGAGCAGACGTTGTAGGCGAGGACCGCTTCCCTGCTTGTGTTGCAGGTCTTCTTCACATCCTCGTCGATGGTGCAGTCGGCGGCGCACGCGGCGGCGCTGAGGTCACCGCAGCAGAGCACGAGGCCATAGACGGCGTCCGGGGCGGCGCCAATGGTACCGATAGCGAAGAGAGTGGGCGAGGAGGAGAGGTTTCGTCGGAGGGTGGCACTGAGGTTAAGGAGGTTGGCTCGGTACGTGGTGCTTTGGGTGCCGCTGCTGTCGCTGCCGCAGTTCCCCCACGGCTGCGCGGCGGGGAGCCGGAGGACCAGAGCCGCCGCGAGGAGCAGAATGGCATGAATCGCTGAGGAGTGGTGCCGCATGGCGCCGTCACGTAACGCCGCAGGCAGAAGCACAGGCGGTTTGGAAGAAAGCAATGCTGCATCATTGCATCAAAATATATCAATGCTTGTGGACTTGTTTTTGGCATGCGAATGATTACCCTTGCCAGCTCAGAGTTGAATTGGCTCGACTCGGCTCACGGCTCACAGACCAGATGTGAGCCGAGTTCGTGTCGTCTCAGCTTGACAGCTTGTGGTCTAAAGTCTAAACTAGTTCAGTCTTCTAGGGAAAATGGAGAAGGGCACACAGGTTGGCGATCCATCTCCCGGAAACCTCTTTCAACTCTGAACACGTTACTAGCGTTTGATCGGATCAAATTAGCTGGTCAGATTTCACGCGATTAAAAATGTATTTTTAATTGCGCGTCGCCCAGCAACACATGCAGAGACCCACTTCTTACTGTTGGCGAAAAAGGAAGCACAAAAACATTTCAGTTTGACGGAATCCGTCACGACCAGGGTTGCCCAGATCGATCGTTTCGCCCCGGTTACCGCCCGGGCCGTGAGGGACAGGCCGTTACCGGGTAACTGGCCCAATTCGATTAAATTTCAGAATTTAAAATTTGAATTTAAATCTTGAATTCAAAACGGGAACCACGGTAGCAGCGTCAGCTATCACTCGGTAGGAGGCAGTTACCGAGCGGTACTGCTCGGTAACCACTAGAGCGATACTAGTTCGGTAACCTGCCAGGCAAATGTTTTAGCAAATTTTGAAAACTATAAAACTGCAAAAAATGGTTGTATTGATATATAAATTCTCGATACATTTTATTAAGATTTTGACATATTGTTTTTGTTTTTCGAGGTAAATTGGAACTTACAATACCATAAATTATAACTTTACAACTTCATAATGTAAAACCCTGCTTCACGTACAATACCACATACTCATAAGTTTATAACTTTATAGATAAATTACAATACAACACGACTAATTGGCAATTTGAATATTTTCAAACAAGTAAAGTTCATATTATATAATACATAATGCATGCGATAATATATAACACATGATAATACATAACGGATGCGATAATACATAAAGCCTATGATAATACATATGATATTAGATAAAGTTTATTACTATATTTTGTGTGGACCATTCAGTTGTATTTTGTCTTGTAAAAAATGAAAAATTTACTAATGGGTTGGTCGGCTGGTATGAAGAAATTATTTTTCTATTTTCTATTTTTGTTCGTCTTGTTCCATTCGTAACTTTATGATATTTCAATATTTTTGAAAATAAATTTCACCATAAATCATCTTAATTCACCTAGTTTTTTTAGAATTTTTTTATTTTTTAATTTCAAATTTGAAATTTCAATCAAACCGATCGGTTTGAGCAAACAGATCAGGAGCGAAACAGCGGTACTACGCGGTACCCGCTCGAGATGGGCAACCCTGGTCACGACTCACCTAAATAAGGCAGTACAAAAAAAGCCTCGTCATCCCGTAAAAATCGAAATAATTTGTCCTACAATCTAAAAAGTTTTAGAGTTTAAAATACATTTAAAATATAACAATATAGTATTTATAAAAAGTAATTTTTATCTTTAAAATACTCGTACTACCTCGAACTTAATTACTCATTACTTTATCTAAACATTCATAAGCCCAAACTCAATAACTCTAAAGATGATGGAGTATGTGGTTTTGTTACTCATCTTTTTAATATACGTGTCTAAACCTAAAATTTATTGGGACGGAGAGTAGTAATTTCTTTCAAATCTGAGAAATTCCAAGTGCTTCGGTCGAAAATAACAAGAGGGAGGAGCTCAATCTAATAAATTTGATTTGTTGCTCTAGATCACGAAATGACAACTAATATACAAATTTTCAATATATACGAAACAAAACAAGCAACACCAAATTGAGGCCTGCTTTTAGCTCTTGCTACGTGGTAGACAATTGTTTTATGGATTCAGAGTAACCACCAGAGAGCTGACCTATTAGTTGTTAGCTGCAGGAGTCGGCAGAGAGTTGGTAGCATCGTTGTTAAGCAAAACCAAGACATCCGCCATTGTTGGCCGATATACATGATTCTGCTAGACACACATGAGACCGAGATTTTGACGCATTTCAGCATCTCGGCTTCAGGGAAGCTTCTTCCCAAGGAGTAATCAATCATCTCTACAATTGTTGACATGAAAATCATGGAGATCTTTGCGTCTTCACACACGAAGGCCTAGAAGTTCTGCTTATCTCTAGTGTAGGTCTTTAGCTTGAGGTTTGTGGACGTGCCAGTCAATTTGATCATGTAATTGACAAGATATAAAATATTAAACGTATAAACCTATCGGCCGATGGGACGATATCCTTCACCAACTGATAGTATGCAGATGCATCGGCTGAAAGTCCGATACACATATAAATTTAATGCATGCATGCAAAAATGTGTAAACAAGCTGATTGTTCTGTTTTAGAAACCATGATAACAGTGTTATAATGAAATCAAGATGTAAATGTATCAGCTAATCTAATTTTATTAAAACAACGATATTCTGTTAAATTACGATATTGGTTATGCAAATAACAACCTTAATAGATCGGACCTAACCAAGATAGTATTAGATTGATATTAGTACCACTAGATCGTTAATGTAACATGTATCGGCTGATAATATTCATGTTAACAGATTGAGTGCATAAAATGATAATTCATCTGCTAGGACTCTGATGAAACATTGGCACAAAATCTATCAACTTAATAGATTTCATCTCATGAATTATAACCTAGTAGATTGGACCGAACCAAGACAGTATTGTATCAAGATTAACGATAGAAACCTTTTAGCTGATAGATCTATTACCAATGTGATTCACATATTAGCTCTAATAAGAAAGAATACGTCGAGATAACTAGCAGATGGATAAATTTAACCAAGATATCAAATCTAATTGAGAAAGTCTTAATTAAATAAATGTAATCTACCAAATGATGGTCCATGTTCTTCGTTAAAGATTGGATTGAACCGATGCAGCCTAACTCAGAACAGGGATTTGCCAGAATTCTACATTACTCTATTCCTAGGTTGGTGATGCGCTGAAGTTGAACAAATTGATTGTCTTATTATTTTTTAGGGTCCCTAGGTGTACATATTTATACCCATGGTCCCCATACAAATCTGACCCAATTGTGAATAAACTTCGGGGTTTGTCTTCTAAAGATAAACAAAGAAAAATCTATCTGATACCTAGTTTATAAGATATGGTTACAAAAATAAATAAATAATATATGTACAGTGTCGATGGACGCCTTGCTAGGGCCCCTCAGAATCCTTTTAGATTCAGCTTTGATCGACGGTGCTCAATTGCATAGCCGAATCCAACGGTCACCAATTTTTGACGTTAACACCAATATTTCCCTCTGACCAATGCCTCCATACCAAGCATTATTCACACGTTTGTCTTAATTAATCAGTAGTAATGATATGTAATTATGCATGTTTGGCTATCTGTAGGTCTGCAAATGAAACTACTACAATGCAAGCAGTTTTTTAAGATAGCAAAGATGAATAAAAATCCCTACCCTCTCTACATTATGGATATGATGCATTGATGCATGTAGCCATGAAATGCAAGTATCATGCATTCCGATCCCTCTATGAGTTAGCTTAGATTAAAATCAAGAAGTATCATGCATTCTGATCCCTCTATGTGTTAGCTTAGCTGGGATACTCACTATACTTAACATATCTCCATTTTGCTCTGAGAAATTAGGACCATTGTTCCTACTCCGGCCTGTCACAATCTCTATGACAAGAATACCAAAGCTGAACATGTCCGATTTCATAGAATATTGCTAGTGCATGACAAGCTCAGGAGACATGTAGTCATTGCATCCAAAAGCAGAATGGTAGGAGTGAAAGCGGATCGGATAATATCCTATCCGCTCCGCTCCGAATCCGGTTGAACTGAGGATATGGTAGCGATTTTTTGAAATCCGACGGATCCGGATCCGGATCTGGATTTTTCAGTGCGGATGCGGATACAGATACGGATATAGTATCGATAAAATCCGACGGATTCAGATTATCCGATTTTCTGTGCGGATTATCCGTTTGTGATAAAATCGGATAATCTGAAGTTGTGCTACTTGTTCGGCTGATGCTTGTGTTTCAAGCGAAAGCGACGACGGCAAGTGGCCCACGACCAAGCGAAGGCGACGGTGGCTGGCCACGGGTGAGCCCACGGCGGTGTGGCCAAGCGAAGCACGGTGGCTAGCGAGCCCGCGACGGCACAGCCAAGCGAAGGTGAAGGCTGCGGGCAGCCCACAGCGACGGCGGCAGGTAACAGATTTACTTGTTCTAAAGCTTTGGTGATGTGGGAGAGCTGGGAGGACATGAGCTTGGCGATTATGAGCACCACTGAGCTTAGAGAACCTTGTGAACTTGTACCATATGAACTGCAAACCACCGCCTTGTTTCACATTTGATAGTTTCTTGGTTTCAGATCAAAAGTTAACCCAAATGAAATATCTCATAACTCTACATTCTGCAATGGGCCTGGTCAAAAGAGCTATTGACATGGGAGGTAACTAGTTCATCATCGCAAGTGATTTTATCAATGTATCATCATGTGACTGCTTTGTTAAAAGACATTGTAAATAAATGGAATAGATCCTGCTACCAAGCAATTAATGGTTAGAAGATCACAAGCATCCAATATTTTGTTTGGTTTCCCAATATTTGTCATGCACGTACTATCATATTATCCGATAATTTTAATCCGTTTCCGACCCAAGTCCGCTCTGACTCCGCACCGATTCTGACATCTGAAATAATCCGTTCTGTATCCGCATCCGCTTAACATCCGCACCAAATCCGAATCCATGGTAAAAACAGTATAGGATATGGTATGACTATTATCCGTTCGAATCTGATCCGTTTTCATCCCTACAGAATGGCATTCTTAGAAGGAGAATTGCATAGCTAGAGTACGAGCTATGTGTGTGAGCTGGTTACGATGTTTCGACGATGTGGTTGGTGACATCTCGAGTCTAGTCCTGCCTAAAGAGCCTAGCGAGGCTGAAGTCGCCCCCAATTTTAGGGTTCATGTATGCGTCTAGCAAGATGTTGCTCTTCTTCGTATCATGATGGATGACCCTCTTATCGGAATTCTGGCGAAGATAATGCAGTCTTCGAGTGACGCCTTCGATGATCTTGTATTGTGTCGCCCAGTCTAGCCGTCTCCTTCGCTCTTCGTCTAATTAATTAACAAGAATATATCATGGTTATTGTTGCAATTGAGAATATATAGTACAGTACGTACATCTTGATTCAGAGATAGTGTTACTATTACCAAATAGAAAGGTGTCGAGGCTTTTATTGGCCATTGTCAGGGATATGACCCCCGGATACCCCGCGATGGGCTTTATCAATCCAGATCGAGAGTGAGCCTAGCTAGTTTTGGGGTCCGATATAGCCCATGAACAGGAGTTCGAATCTGATAAGAAATGTTAGCGCCATATCAAGAAACTGAACACCACAATATGGTATAAGAAGATATATTTGTACCGATATCCTTATAAATAGAAAATAGGCCAGAGTCTGATACATAATCCTAGATATTCAGGTAACTGGCTAGAGTCAGAGCCTTAGTTCTATACGGCTCACCCTTTGGCTATATAAAGGAGGCGAGACACCCCTTAAGAGGCATGCTTTGATATGCTTTCGAGTTGTTTTGCATAGACACAATTATCAATCCACAAATACACAGAAGTTGTTTTTGCTTTGATATGCTTGAGAATACAACACTTCCCTATCGTCCTAAATACCATCTTGGGTACCCCCGTCGGTGGACTATTCGATAAAACACTGATAGTTGGCACGCTAGGTAGGGGATAGTTGTTTTTCTACCATAAGCTCTATGGCAGCTCCTTGTCGCTTGTCGGCCCAAGCGGGGAATACCTTCTCTATCAGAGACCTCACCCTCGTCGGGGACACGACGGGGAGGTTGGTTCTGTTCGACTCAGTTTCAACCACTTCAATAGCAAGGTCACCTCTCTAGGCGCCCGACGCCCTCGCCGCGCAAAAGGCAGATCATGTGGCGGAGCGGCTGGCCGACCATGTCATGGAGCTAGTAACTGATCAGATTGCTAATCACATGGCCAACCACGTGATTCAATATATCACCGGTCACTCGGTGACACACTTGGGGAAGGCACGGAAGGATCTGTCCCGTGGGCTCGCTCCTCAGCCCAGTTCGGGAACAATACCCAGTAGGGGTGGGCATAAAATCACCAAAAACCGAACACATAATTGAACAGAACCAAAAAACAGTCAATTTCAGTTTTTTCTAAAAATTTTGTTTTTTATTCTGGCTAACTTCGGTGTTCGGTTTGCGGTTTGGTTTTTACTCATAAAAAACCGAGTAAACCAAACAACGAAGACTTTAGAACCGGCCTGCTACGTCCTCGTGTCCATGCTTGTGTCCTTTCCTATGTCAGGCTGTGCCAGCCTGCTAGTAGCCTGCCCATGCGGCCTGCCTGGCGCCCGCTTAACCTAGGGCTAAAGTGCTGAACTGCTGCAGCGAATCGCAAGGACGAAGCAGCCATCACCGCTAGCCCGTTCGGCGTTCACCATCGCTGCCGCTAGCCCGTTCGCCATCGTCGACTCGCTGCAGCCGACCCGCTCGCCGTAACTCTGACGTCACCGCACGCCCCCGTCACGCCACCACCGTCGAGGCACCTACCACCCGTCCGGCATATCGTGCCATAACTCTGGCGTGACCTCTGCCCACATGCCCCTATCGCGCCACCACCGCCGCTGTGCCGCCCGCCCGTCTAGCGTCCGCCCGCGATGAGCCACCACCTGCCTACCTGCCCCCGTCTCTCCAAAATGGCCACCGTCGTCCTTTAGTCCTCCCCTATCATTGTCGTGGCCCGACTGCCCACCTTGGCACCGGCGCAGCGGCCGCCACTGCCACCCTGCTCCACCCCACTTTTGCTCCGCCCGGCTTGGATGAGTTACTCGGTAAAAACCAAAATCCAAAAAAACCGAACCAATTTTTTTCTATTTTCACTACCTAAAAAAGGCTATTAGTGACGGGTCATAACAGTCATTAGTGACGGGCATCGTACCCGTCACTCTTATCATGTCAGTAATGACCTATCATTAGTGACGGGCATACCTTTAGTGACCGGCATACATCTATACCCATCACTAATGGTCCACCTTTAGTGGCGGGTATATATGTATGTACGTCACTGACGGGTATAGATATTCACGCATCACTAAAAATTGATTTTTTTTCATTTTAGATCTGTTCTATATAGCTTCGTTTAGTTTCTTTTAGTTCAAATGAGATGATAATTAGATCCGAGGTGGTCATGGAGAGGCTCTTTCCATCATTTTTGTCATCGTTCCGATGTGATTTCGATGTGGTCATCGTCGGTGAGGCCTCTACCCCGAGCCACAATAGAGGAGGAGAGGCGATGATGATGAAGAAGAAGAATAGATCCGAGGTGGTCATGGAGGGGCTCTTTCCGTGATTTTTATCATTGTTCCGATGTGCTTTCCACGTGGTCATCTTCGGTGAGGCCTCTACCTCGAGCCAAAATAGAGGAGGAGAGGCGATGAAGAAGAAGGAGATAAAGAGGTGACAACAATGGAGGAGAGTAAATAGTAGGATTTGGTGAAGCAATGGCAATAACTATGTACCCTTTGTTGAAGCAGCTCAATAACGATAAGTTCATGGTCGGGTGGAGCATGAGGTGACGTTGGGCGCCGTCGAGTAGATCTTGTAGTGACGCCAGCCACCATCGATAGAGCTCAAGATGACAATGGTAAAGATTAAGTAGAGAGAGCAAGAGAGGGAAGTTATAGAATGGTTGAGAGTAAAGACCGAAGAGGGGAGACGGGGCTTTATAATAATACGTGTATGTTTTCGGGCTAGTGTTCTTCTGTCCGCCCAAATTTTCAAAAATTTTCGTATGCGCCGGTCTTTAGTGATGGGTCTAGATATTCACGCGTCACTAAAGGTAAGTCTTTAGTGATGGGTCTAAATATTCAGGCGTCACTAAAGGTAGGTCTTTAGTGATGGGTCTCAGCGTTGCCCGTCACTAAAGATCAATTTAGAATTTGACAACTCATTAGTGATGGACATCATTGAGGCCCATCACTAAAGGTAGGTCTTTAGTGATGGTTGTAAACACACCTGTCACTAAAGATATATTAGTGACATGTGTCTTTTATCTGTCACTAAAGCTACGTCACTAAAGGTCATTTGTGTGGTAGTGTTTTTCGGTTCAGTTTTGCTAAATTTGCCAAGCTGTTCGGTTCCTAATTTTTGAAAACCAAAAAAACCAAACCGATAAAACCAATTGGCCACCCCTAATACCTAGAGCATGCGGGAGGACATCTCGTTGGACGGTTATCTCGGCCTTGGGTTGAGGTGATCGACGAGAGCCCCGGGGCACTGGAGGTTTGCTCTAGCCACCGCGTGGATCCTAGAAGGTGTTGAGGCAGGAGGGCCCGAAGTAATCAACTGCCCTAGCATCAAGCAGAGAGCTTCCTAGCCATGTTCATGTGCAGCGACATCTCTCAGGATCCGATAGCCAACCTTGACACCGTTCACAAGACCCTTGTCAAGCTGCCATAGACGCCGGTGCTCCAAAAGGCAAGGATGATACTCCAGGTCACCACTATACAGCTGAGGCGATCGATGGAGCTGAGCGATGCCGCCACTTGGGGTCTAGCACAGTGCCGATGCTGAGGGGCTCGCAAGCAGATCTGGCAAAGGAAAGAAGGTAGGCATCCAGACTTCCATGATGCTCAAGAAGTCATCGACTGGATTCGAGAAAGGAAGGACACAGACGGGCAAAATCAGCAGTGATAAGTCCCTTCGGCAAATAACTCGAGAGAGGCACTTGAAGCAGCGATAATGCAACATCGAGCATCTCCAACGCGTTTACGCCAAATATAGATATGTACTCTTATACCTTCATCTAATATGAATAAAGATGTGATTTCTTCTCCAATTATAGCGTCTTTTGCTCCTTCTGAGTGATCTGTGTATTTGCTAACCACTTATCGACCAGCCACACGCCTATGATCAACTCTGGGTTTTGCATATGTGCCTGGTTGGGACAAGGGTGCTCGAGTTCGCTCGGTACTTAGAGTCAGGCGTCATACCTTCGTACTCAGGAGTTTTGCTTTTTGCCGACCATAAACACTACTCGCCAATCGATGGGCCTGATCCCTTAGAATCTAAAGTGCTCTGTCAAAACACCTAGCTTACCGGCCATGCTCCTATGATCAGCTCTAGGCTTGGTGATATGACCATGTGGGTGACAAAAGAGCTAGCGTTAGCGCCCCTCTCGGTATGTGACAGACCACAAAGAGTCTCGAGGGCTCGAGTACCTCGCCTTAAAATTTAACTACTGTTCGAAAAACCTTGAGTCCTTGTGATGCTTGATATCCAATACGCGTGCATGTGACATTAGTTCCATGCGCTAAGAACTATACAGCCATACTATGGCTTGGTGGTTAATCGTAGTATGGAAAAACTTAATTTGGCCATTGTTCAACGTGTCCTGAGTACTTGTGATGCCTTATGCCCGATACGCGTGCACGTTGTATTAGTTCCCTGCACTTAGGATAGCTATATCGAGTGCTTCGAATGCAGATAACAATGGACAAGGGACCTCAACTTCACAAAATCAATGAATTTCGCATATTGAAGATTGCACAAGTTAATCATTTACAAGCTAAGTTATTTACACACTAACTTCTATCCAATTTGCAGCTAAGGATCCTCAGGGGCTAGGGGCTATGGCAGGTCTTGGTCATTGTCAGGAGGAAATAGCTCTAGGTCCTCGACAAAGGCAGTGGCGGCTTCCTCCACTTCTTCTCAAAGCACCAGAGCGTTCACCTCGGTCACCGTTGCAAGGTACCCAAGAGCAACCATCGCCAGATCTAAGACTGGGTAATGTGCCTGAGAGACCGTAAGGGTATGCTCGACTGCACTTCTGGCCACCTCTCGGGCATACTTCCATAACTACGCCTCCATGCCTTCAAGCCGCTCCAAGAACTCTACCTCAAAGGAGCTTGGCACCGTAGGATCATCCTCCATCAAGCGATGGAGCCTATCGACCATGGCACGGGCCCAGTCGACCCTTGCCTGCGACGCTGACACCCAATTCTCAAGCGCTAATCCGGGTGTAATGCTCTACCAAAATAAGAAAGTCAAGTTCAGACTCACATTCAAGTTCAAGCAAAGAAGCACAAAGAGGGAATGACATAAGGGCTTACCGACGAGCTCGGTGATGGTCTTCTGATTCGCCTGCTTGACCGCCTTGAAGGTTTCTCGCATAACCTTCTCGGTGTCCCACGTGACCCCCTAGGACTCCTTGGCCACCTTTGTCGCATCCTCGGTGGCCTCTGCTCGACGCAAGGCCTCACCGGCCACGCGCTTGGCATCCTTGGCGACCACCATCGAGGCATTCACCTTGACCTTAGCTCCAACTACCTCCCGAGCCAGGACCTCATCACGTGCCTCGAGGTCGACACGATCCTTCCTGAGCTGCTCAACCTCTGGCAGCCACTTGACCCGCCCCGGAGGACTCCCCTCGATAATGTTGGCAGGCAATGTGAAGTCCTTTGGACTTCCGCGCCGAGTACGCCAATGCCCGCTGCAAAAGAAAACGAAGTCAACAAGAAGAAGATAGGCAAAAAGGACTTAGAGATCGAAACAAAGGACAAAGGTTGCTTACCATGGTGAGCTCGGTCACCTGAGACACTGTGGCCCTGAGGCCAGCCTCTGCCGACTGCTCTGCCGCATCCTGCTCAGTGAAGTAGGCGAAGAAGTCCCTCGCGTTGTTCAGCGGGACAACTTTGATCGGCTAGGGGTCGAACCCCTAGATCCTCAAGGCGGTCCGAATCATCTTCAGGTCCCTCGCATCCTCCTCCAGCACCCAGCACCGGAAGTCCTCCATCATCGGGTACGATAGCAATGTCAAGATCTACGCCATGTTCGAGGCGCCCAACAACTGCGTCCCAGCCATCGCCTCATCGACCGCCACTGTGGCATTAGACACCACACTTGCCATCACATCTGTCATCACGCCTGCCAACGTTGCGTCCACCGTGACATCTATCACCACTACACCATCCGCCATGCCGGTACTCGACCCTTTCTCGGCTGATGTCTCGGACAAGGTCGACGGCAGGGCACCAACCTAGTCGGGTGAAGCATTGACAACTTTGGTGGCACCCAGATCGCTCGCCCCAGCCTCGATCGTTTCTAGGTCCGAGGCCAAAGATCCCACCGTCATGGACATAGGGGCTATGGACGCAACAGCCACAACAGCCGTAGACGCGGTGGCCCTAGGGCTCTATGACAGTCAAATAAACACCATGAGTACGCTACAAGCCACCTTTTGACTTAACAAAGCGAAGGTAGGGCCTTACCAAGTAACTACACAGAATGTAGTATGCCTTCGGTGCACGACCCCTGTCTAAGGCCCCTTTGCAGGAGGCGGGCATAGCTTGATGTCGCGGTAGGAGCCACGACACCCTCTCCATCGTTTGACTCCTCTGAGTCAGACACGATGAAGCGGTAGGTCCCGATCGTCAGGGCCCTATCCTTGCTAACCGTGGTCAGCTTCTACTTCTTGGCCTTAGGTCTGGCCACCTTCTTGTCGTTCCTCTTCCCCTTGGGTGACCCATCTAACTAGTCATCGGAGCTATCCCAGTACACCACCGAGGGGCGCTGGGTGACCTTGACTGGTTGCTCGGACCAAAGCAAAAACACAAAGAGGGAGCAGAAGGCCGCGTTACCCTACAACTAACCACATCACACCATGTGGGTGGTCAGACCAAAGCAAAAACACAGATGAAAGCAATCAAAGGCAAAGTCTCAATAAGCTTACTAGAGGGCGTGGCTGGGCTAGGCCATATGAGTAGGGAAATGGCCACGCGGGGAAGGACTGCTTCCCGCTGAAGAACTGATTAAGGAACTTTACAATCTCCTCCTTCAGTAGAGCATCCCCTGACTCACTACTCGAGTCCCCATGCCCGATGGACTCGTATGCGGCGTTAACTCGATGCTTCAACAGGAGCACCCACTGCGACAAGAAGCATGTCGCAATGACCACCCCCGTCAGGCTTTAGCGGCAGAGCTCCGCCACCTGTACCACCAAATGTGTGACCTGGTCTCGTTCAGAGTCCAGGCCCACATTCGACCAGTGCTCGGATGGAGCCGAGCACTGGTCGAGCTCCTCCAGCAGGGCCGGCTCATGGTTCACCAAGTAGAACCACTGGTCGTTCCAGCTATTGTTGGAGGAAGTCAGGGGTATGTGGATGTACTTCTCTGCCTTCACATCCTAAAGCTAGAGCCCGGCACTGCCGACCACTTTTTTTCCGTTCCGCTAGAGTTGGAAGAAGTGGCAGAACATGTTCTAGTGGGGATCCACCCCCAAGTACGCCTTTCACAGATGTACGAAGATGGCGATGTGAAGAATGAAGTTAGGAGTGAGATGGATGAGCAAGATTTGGTAGTGGTGGAGGAGGCCACGGAGGAAGGGGTGCACTGGGAGGCTGAGGCCACGGAGGATGAAGGGCTCAAAGACGACGAGCTCCCCAACCTCAGGCGTCAGGCGTGGAGAACTCCTCGCTCACCGCAGCGCCAGCCTGACAGTGCTTGAGCTAGCAGAAATAGACTTCGACCACTTCTCAGACCTCACTAGAGCGCCTGGTGCAATTGGCTTCAGCGAAAAAAGCTGATGTGCTTTGCGGTAGCAGACCACACACTTGCAATGGCGACTCAAACATTAGGAAGCCAGGAGTGTGGAGAAGATGAAGGAGCGCTCAAGGAAGATGAAGAGATTAGAAGAAGCAGTTTGAAATAAAGGCGTGAAGAAGATGAAGGCAAACGGGTTTATATACCCGTTATATTTTTCGCCGTGACATCAGCCAAAGTCAGCCACGAACCAGCATCACTTTTGTCACTTCGCATGCGTCGGTTGCGGCAGGTCCAATCGGCGTGTAGATACCCCCTATCTCCGTGCCTGCGACGCATTAAATGCTGAGATTTGAGCCAAAAAGGTGATCTTTGCCTTGGTTCTAGCAACAGGACGTGAACCGCGATGCTTGGACTTCGCCATGCTTGGGAGCTCAGTTATACTTACGAGCTTGACAGCACCTAGTTATCGACCACTTGGGCACTCGGGATGGGCAACCACTCAGGGATCATGGTCGATGGCTTCTCCCGACCACATATCGTGCCCGACTTCATATTTTCACCCGACTCCAAGTTTCCGCCCAACTAATTTCTTGGCTCGACCATTGGTTTCTCTCAACTCAGAGGAATTCTTTGAAGATTTTATTCAGCATAGTGACCCTAGAGCCAAATATTCTATTTGACTCAAGGCTCGGGGGCTACACCGTGTAGGTGTACCTACATGGTGCACCTCACACATTAAAGAAGATGAAGTTTCGAAATAAATTCTCCAATTCAACAAGCCAAGAAGAGAAGATTTAAAGACAAAGAGCTCCACCTAACTTGATCCAATTGAATACTTAAGCAAAGCCATGAAGAGCTCGAGGGCTGCTATCGGGATATGACCCCTAGATACCCCGCGATAGGCTTGATCAGTCCGGACCGAGAGTGGGCCTAGCCAACTTTGAGGTCTAGTACAACCCATGAATAGGATTTCAAATCTGATAAGAAATTTTAGCGCTATATCAAGAAACTAAACACCATAATAAAGAGATATGCTTTGATATGCTCTTGAGTTGTATTGCATAGGCATAATTATCAATCCACAAACACATAAGACATAGGGTTGTTATCCTCCGGGAGGCCTAAACCTATATAAATTTTGGCTCTTGTTCTTAGAGTCGACCTTAGAGCTTGAGAATACAACGCTTCCCTGCCATCCTAAATACCATCTCGGGTACCTCCATAGGTGGACTACTCGGTAAAATACTGATAGTTATGTACTTGTAGACGAGTAGCCTCTCTCCCTCTTCCAGGCAAAAACCCACAAGCCGGACAAGGTTCCTGTGATGAAGTTTGACCACCAAAACCAGCTCGTTTTTCATCTCTTCCAACCCTTGGTTTGAACCCTTCACTAGCCTCTTAACAGCCACTACTTGTCCCAAAAGAAGTCCCTGAATTCATTTGGTTTGTATCTTACATGGAAATTCTCAATTTTATAGCGCCTTAAAAACATGACTTGCTGTAATTAATTTACTTCTAAAAAGCATTTGTAATTTGTAAATTAGTATTTTGACCATGCTGGATTAACACCATGAATCAACCATTCTTTTCTCAAAAGAAGACATGCACTTCCATAGTTCCATACCTTAGGAAAAAGTCTACTTTATCCCTCAAAGTATTACCCTGTAGATGAATGTTGTCCTCAACTAAAAAATCAGACTCTTAATCTCCTGAACTAATCTATACTAGATAAATAACCCTACGGGGCGGTTTTGTACGGCGGTTTTGTTGATGTGGCAGTCCACGCTAGCGGTTTGCTGACGTGGCGGTCCACGCTGGTGGTTTTGCTGACGTGACTGTCAACGTAGACCAATGCTGGAATCTGAACGGTGGGACCCACTTGTCAGTGACAAAAAATTCTCTATCTCTATCTCTTTCTTTTCTTTTCTTTCATTTCCTTCTTTTCTTTTTCTTCTTCTTGGCTTCAGGGACGGGGCGCGCGAGGCGAGCTGGGGCGCCG
>KE372274.1:226088-247185 GCA_000418225.1 Zizania latifolia
TGGGGGAGGGCGGCAGGATGTGGGGAGGGGAAAATAACGCAGGGCATTGCGGTAGGTCAGGGGTGCCCAATTCGTTACTATTAATATTTATTTATTTATCGATATGTCAATACTATTCTACGATTTATCATTTCATGTCATTTTGTACGCGTGCGGCGGCTACGGACCCACCTACAACGCTATCTTTTTCTTTATTGCCAATTTTACCCATATCTTCTTCCCCACGCTCACCGCCAGAAAACTGAGAAAAAAAACAGTGCGGGGGCTAGATGGCGCGCTGAAGAACGGGGTGGAGCAACCGCTGTCCCCTTCAATGATGAAGTGTTCGCCTGAGCCGCCGTCGCCGCCCCCGCGCCAACGCCGACGCTGACACAGCCGCCGCTCCTGCCCTGCGCCGGTGGCCTCGTCGGGAACGTGTCCGGGCAAAAGGAATCACCAAAAACCTAAACCTTTAGGCATCAACCAGCATAAATTAAAGAGAAAAATCTTTGCTTTTGCAGCAAATCCAACTCTACACACCAGCCAGCCACCTAATCAAGAAACCAAGAGTAGTCAAAGAAAAAAAAGATACACCGAAAAATCAAAACGCGAGCCTCGCTGTCGATTTGAATTCAAACCCACTGATTTCGTGTCTCACTAGCTAGAAACAGCAGCAGCAGCAGCTAGCAGGAGTGAGCAATTAAGTGAGAGCTTGCCATATTTCGATTTGTTTCATGGGTGCTGCTGTTTAATGCTTGGTTCCAGTGGATTTAACGAGGAGGAACTGGTTTTAATTTGTTTACTGCTAGACTGGATTCTTGTGTCTCCCATTGCTTGCAGCTGCAACGAGCCGCACCGCGCCCAGCGCGGCGGAGACCTCCAAGAGCGGCGCGGTAGCAGCATCTCGAAGCTGAACACGGAACGCGGCGGAGACCGCCATTGATGCCGCTCACCTCATCCCTCGGGAAAGATGATCAGTGCAACGCAAAGGGCAATGTGGGCAATACGAAATATTAGGAGCCTGCAGGTAGGCCCGTAGCCGCCGCGCGCGTACAAAATGACACGAAAGGATGGATCGTGGAATAGTAATGGCATATCGATAAATAGGTGAATATTAATGGTATATCTAGCGAATCGGCAAATAACGGTAGCACAGAAGTAATTAACCCTAGATTTTACTGCAATTTTGTGGCGTGTCGACCGAAAGTGAGCCCGCAATGATAGGGAGACTAATTTTTTTTCGTCAATTTTCCTGTCGGTAATTAAAAACCCCCAAAGAAATAATCTCATTTATTGTTGTTTAATAATTTCTCCGTCGGTAATTAAAAAACTGTCAAAGAAATTATGTAATTTCCTGTCGGTTTCTATTTTTCATGTCGGCTCTTTTCACCCCGTCAATCGATAAAGTTATTTTCCTGTTGGTTATCAAATAATCGTTAGACCAAATTAATTTCCCTATCGATAAACCACAAACCATCAGGGAAATTTCTATTTTTCTATCGGTGACTAAAATACCATCAGGAAAATTTTGCCACCGACAGAAAAATCATGGTTTCCGGTAGTGCCGAAATAGGAGGAGCCTCGTCCTACACTCTCTACACTAGCACGGTGGCACCACCATCTTTCTTCTACCTCTCACAATTCTTCCGCTGCATCACAATATGTTATTATCGATAATGGTTCATATATTTCAGTTACTCACACTGGCACAACATCTCTCAACACCACATCCTACTGTTTGAAGCTAAACAATGTTCTTGTTACGCCTAACTTAATCAAGAATCTGATTTCCGTTAGTGGTTTCACTTTAGATAATCATGTATTAATTAATTTTAAATATTTTGATCTCTATGTGAAGGACCTTCAAGAACGTGATCATCTCGTGCAATAGCCATGGTAACCTCTATCCTCTCCATTGGTAGCCGCCCACCTCATATGCTATTGCAATTAGTACACCTTCCTCTACCTTCTAGCATATACCACTCAATCATCTTGGACTTCAAGTTTTATAGCATCTAGTAGCTAGTACATCTTATATTTCATGTAATAAAACATCGGTAGACTCTTTGTGTCATGCATATCAATTAGGACATCATGTATGTCTCCCATTTTATACATCTACTACTTGCAATAATAAAGCTTTTGAGTCGATACAAGGTGATCTCTAGACCTCGCTCCTCCCAAGCATCTCTGGCTACAAGCATTATCTAGTCATTCTAGATGATTTCACACACTATCCATAACATGATAGTAGCTTTTACATTTATAAATTGAACACACTGATATTGACTGCAAACCTACAATAAACACCATTTCGATATGGAAAAGAAAAGTAATCAACAACTATTGGTGCTAGCTCTGGTTCAACACATGCTACCTGGCAGATAGTTGTGTTATGGTCTGGGAGTAACTAGAGCTCCTGCCGGTGTGATGTGAGTAACCAGAGGTCCCGTCAATGAAAAATGTTGGCCTAGCTATAGGAGCCGATAGAGTGCTGGTAGCGTCGCTGTTAAGCAAAACCATCACATCTGCCATTGTAGGCCGATCTACCGGATTGTGCTGGATGCACAAGAGGCCGATATTGATGCATTTCAGCACCTCCACTTCAGGATAGTTCCTTCCCAGGAAATGATCTATCACCTCTGCAATATGTCCCTCTTCCCAGTGCCTCCATACCTACCATTAGTTACATATAGATCTTTAGTAGTAACAAGTATAATAATGATAATGCATGAAACGATAGTACCATGATGCATAGAATTTTCATGTATTCATCTGAGTTAAGCAGATAGCTGGGATACTCACTATGCTTATTATATCCTCATTTTGCTCTGAGAAATATGATCCAGTGTTTCTCTGGCCTGTCACAATCTCTATAACAAGAATGCCGAAACTGAATACATCTGATTTTGTAGAGTATTGCCCACGCATCACATATTCAGGAGCCATGTAGCCACTGCAAGGAGAATATTGCATGGTTAGTTTGAATGTTAGCTCCACATAAGAACAAAACACATAACTAAGATGTAAATCACTATTCAATTATAAAAAACAAAAGCACAAATAGATTAAGTGTGGGACTTAATTACAAAGTCCCAGCAACGTGTTTGGTGACGTCTCGAGTTTGGTCTGGCTCGAAGAGCTTGGCGAGTCCGAAGTCCCCAATCTTTGGGTTCATGTTTGAATCCAACAAGATGTTGCTAGGCTTCATGTCACGGTGGATGATCTTCTTCTGGGAGTCCTGGTGCAGATATTGTAGTCCTCGGGCTACACCTTCTATGATTCTAAATCGTCTCTCCCAATCTAGTCGTCTCCTTTGCTCTTCATCTAATTAACAAAAAAAATGGTGGTTATTACTACACACAAGAAGAGTAGAGTACATCTAGAATCAGAGATGCATCGTTGATAGTACTAAAAAGTAAGGTGTCGAGGCTTTTGTTGGGCATGTACTCATAGACGAGCAGCTTCTCCCCCTCTTCCAGGCAAAAACCCACAAGCCGGACAAGGTTCTTGTGATGAAGTTTGGCTACTAGAACAAGCTCATTTTTCAGCTCTTCTAGCCCCTGGTTTGAACCCTTGGATAACCTCTTCACGGCTACTTCTTGTCCAGAAAGAAATCCCTAAACATTTTTTTCAAAATCACTTTAAACATAAACATTTTGAACTAGGGATGGCACGTCTGTGATACCCATAAGTTTCAAACCAAACTCGTTTCCAAAATCTAACAAAAAACCCCTACGGGGTTAATCCAATAGTAGAAGCAACAACACTGTACAGTAGCATAAGTAGAAGAAGAACCAGTGGCAAAAGTAGAATCAGGGGTGGCCAGGGTTAGGGGTTGCTACTGGGCTAGGTCTAATTTTAAGAAAAATAAATAAATTTTATTAATTGGGTAAACAGACGGTTGGCTACCGATTTCAAACCAAACACACACACAACCCGATACTAACCGAGTATTCAAATCTATAAACACGTGGACATAAATTTAAATTCAAACCATGTCCCCACAATTGTCATCTCTATTTTGGAATATGTGGGTGGGTTCACCCATTAGTGCACATTCAAGCCCTTTTGATTCACATATGTGTTTATTGATTCTCTATTAATTTTTAAGTTGTTCCTTATAATTTAAGAGTAAAATTTATTGGCGGTTCTATGTTCATGAACTTAAAAAAATATTTTAGTTTAGGCCTATAAACTTATTAAATGTTCCACTAGAAATCAAAATCCAACCACTAGACATCCAAAATCCAACATGCACTACAGAAAACAGAGGTTCGCTGAGTGCCATCCCAAAATACGCTCGGCGAAGTGTTTATCGAGTGTTGCACTCGACGAAACCATTTTTATCAGGCACACGGCAAACATGTGCCGAGTGTCAAATTTAGCATTCGGTAAAAAAAGCTTCTAACGGTGGCTACGGGGCGTGACAGCCGATTTACCGAGTGTCGAAAATTTGGCACCTGGCAAATAAGAAAACTAAAAAAAAGGAGGCAAAGCGCGGCGCGGCGAGGCACTGCACGGTGAGAGCAACAGGGCACGGCGCCGACGGCGTGGCATGGTGATGAGGGCGACAGAGGACGGTGGCGAGGCAAGGCGGTGAGAGCATGCTGAGGGCGACGACCGAGGGAGGGAGGAGGGGAGGCGGCCTGTGCAGCAGCTTTTAAAGATGGGTGCGAAAAACTAGCGCCGGATGTGAAAAAATTGAGTGGGACCCAAATATTTTGTTTGCCAAGTATTTTAAATTTGACACTCAGCAAACATTTATTTTTTTTAAATTTTGTCAAATGTGCTTTTTTTTCTTGACAATTTTTGTGAAACATTTTCAAATTTAGTGGGTAAGGACTTAAAAACATGAATATGATTTTTTCGGATAATTATTTCATTATATCATTCACTTGCAGTTCAAATTTGGTCTGTTTCAATTTAAATCCTAGAAATACAATTAATGAATTAAAAATGGATAACTAACATAGAAAATTGCAAAAAAAAAATCATGGGATATGATACGCTGTATTTTGATTATAGAAAAAGTTTTAAGTTCAAACGAAGATTTAACCGTCGATTTATTTTCAAATCTAACCCATTCCTTCTTTAAATCCTAATTCGTTCTCAGAGAATCTTTGGTTTCTGAACATCGTACGTGACAAATTTCTCTAAACATTTTTAAATTTTTATCATAGCGTCTACATATTATATCATAACACCATGATATGTGTCGTGTTTTTTTGACTTCATTTGATTTTTTTAGAATTAAAAAACCATTAAGCTCCACGTTGCCGATCGAGTGTCATAACCTAGATTTTTTAAAATTTCTTTCCATTTAGTAGGTAAGCCCTACAAATAGACTCAAAATTATTAATACGATTTTTCTACAAATTGGTTTATTATTTCATGCACTTGCAGTTCAAATTTGGCATGTTTCAATATAAATCCTAGAAACACACTTAATGAATTAAAATAGTAAACTGGTCCGAAAAAATACCAAATTTTTACATGAGATAAGCTGTATTGTATTTTGATTGTAGAAAAAGTTTCAAGTTCAAACAAAGATTTAACCATTGATTTGCTTTCAAACCCAACACATTTTTTCTTCAAATCCTAATCTGTCCTCGAAGAATCATCGGTTTCTGAACATCGTACGTGATAACTTTATCCAAATATTTTTAATTTTTTATCACATCATCTATGTATCATATCATAATATCATGATAGATATCGTGTTTTTTAGACTTTATTTGATTTTTTTAGAATTAAAAAAATCATTAAGCTCCACGTTGCCGATCAAGTGTCGCAACCTAGATTTTTCAAAATTTCTTTAAATTTAGTGGATAAGAAATAAAAATGAACTCAAAAATATTAATATGATTTCTATAAACTTTGGTTCATTATTTCAAGCACCTGTAGTTCAAATTTTACCTATTTCAATTTAAATCCTAGAAACATATTTAATGAATTAAAAATAGCAAACTGACCTAGAAAAATATAAAAATTTTACATGAAATAAGATATGCAGTATTTTGTGTGTAGAAAAATTTTCAAGCTCAAACCAAATTACAAATATCACATAGGTTCGAAACATTTTTTTTCACACAAAATGATGAGTCTCTTGGGTTTGCCGAGTGTTTTTGAAAAAACACTCGGCAAGAGTGTAAACACTCGACAAACCCAGAAAACTTTTTTTGCCCACCCAAACATGCCGTCACGACTTTCGTTAGTATCGATTTTTTTGTTTTTTGCCGAGTGTCAAATTTTGCCGAGTATATTTTTTGTTGTTCGCCGAGTGTATTTGGCCGGCACTCGGCGAACATCCCTCTTTGCCGAGTGTCCGAGGAAATACGCTTGGCAAATCCTCAGGGCACTCGGCAAAGAACTGTTTGCCGGCCCGTAGTGATGGCACCCAACCAGCACACATGGCCCCACGTGTCAGTGGGTTAAGCTATGTGGAACCCACACGGAACAATAGCTAAAGTTTGTTAAAAACAGGGCTTTTGTGAAACTCGAATACCACAACAGCTGTGGTTAAATATATGCCAAATACCAAACCCCTCTGAATTCATGTAACTCATATACTGCAAGAGGTTTTGCAAAATTATCTTGATATTTTGACCATGATCAATTTACGTGTCATCAAATCAACAATTTTTACCCACAAGAAATCAATGGTTTTTTTAAAAGGTTACACATAAGGGTTACTTCCATATATACCTTGTAGACTGCACCAAATCCTCCCTCACCGAGCTTGTTGCGTTCGTCAAAGTTCTCCGTTGCCATTCGTAGTGACTCCAGGGATAACAAACTTGACTCGACACTTTCGAAATCGTCCGGTGCGTCAGCTGGCAAATTTGCGTGAACTGGATTAGTTGTTAATCAGATACTAATTAAAAAATATATATCTGTGATTTTGGTTCCGAGTTGTGTGCAGAGAGGACTTACGTCTGGAGAAATGCACTGCTCTTCGCGATCTGCTCTTCTTACGCATACCCCACATGCAGAAGGAAATTGCAGCTACGATCGCAACTGCCACTATCGGCAAGATAATTACCAGAATTTTGCTTCCTGAATTATTCTTCCCTGTATTGTTGGGTTGTGGCAGAGAAAAATAATTAGTCCAAAAATATGAAGTTACGAAGTAACCGTTTCCTATCTAATGGGCTATATACGGTGTATGCTTACCCCCCGGCGACGGCGGGACGTCCTGCAGTCGCACCATCGGGGAACCGTTGTAGAACGCAGCAGTCTCGGACCTCATGTTGCACCGCGCGCCAACGGCCCTCGCGCCCTGCCCGTTCAGCGGGAAGTACGTCTTAAACCATTGGGTGACGAGATCGTCGAGGCACCTCTGGCACAGCGCCGGCTTCAAGTCCGGCGAGCACTGGGCCATCGAGTAGATGTTACGGAACCCCGGGTCGGTCCCCACCCGCAGGCCCGTGGCAAAAAGGCTCGTCGAGTTCTCCACCGCGTACCGCACGGTGGCGTTGAGGAGCTCGGTGATCGCGCGGCTGTAGCCCTCAACATCTTTACTGGTGATGTTGGAGCCGTTGTCGAAGTGTGCCACCACGTCGGAGTTGTTCGTGGAGTCGAGGAAGTCCTTCTCCGAGAAGCGGGCGGAGCAGACGTTGTAGACGAGGACCGCTTCCATGCTTGTGTTACAGATCTGCTTCACGTCCTCGTCGATGGTGCAGTTGGCGGCGCACGCGGCGGCGCTGAGGTCACCGCGGCAGAGCACGAGGCCGTAGACGGCGCCAGTGGTACCCTTAACGAAGAGAGTGGGCGAGGAGGAGAGGTTTCGTCGGAGGGTGGCACTGAGGTCAAGGAGGTCACCTTGGTACGTGTTGCTTTGTTTGGGCCCTTGTTGGGATTGGTCGAAGCTTTGGGATTGGTCGGTGCCGCAGTAGTACCGCCACGGCTGCGCGGCGGCGAACGGGAGCGCCAGAGCCGCCGCCGCGAGGAGCAGAATGGCATGAATAGCCGAGGAGTGATGCTGCATGGCGCCGTCACGTAACGCCGCAGGCAGAAGCACATGCAGTTTGGAAGAAAGCAATGCTGCATCAAACCTAGCGAGTCATTATATAAACATATCAAAGCGGGTGGACTTGTTCTTGGCATGCGAATGAGAACACTTGCCAGCTCAGACTTCAATTGGCTCGACTCGGCTCACGGCACGCAGACCAGATGAGCCGAGTTCGAGTCGTCTCAGCTAGTGGTCTAAACTAGTTGAGTCTTCTAGGAAAAATGGAGAAGGGTACACAGGTTGGCGATCCATCTCCCGGCCGGGAACCTCTTTCAACTCTAGCTGAACACGTAATTACTAGCGTTTGATCCGATCAAATTAGCTAGTCAGATTTCACGCGATTAAAAATGTTTTTTTAACCGTGTGCGTCGCACAGCAACACAGAGTCGCACTTATTACTGTTGGCGAAAAAGGAAACACAAAAACAATTCAGTTTGACGGAATCAGTCATGACCAGGGTTAGTTGCCCAAATCGTTTGGGCCTCGGTTACGACCGCCCGGGTAACCGGCGGTAACCGGTTCAATTCGATCAAATTTCGAAATTCAAATCTCGAATTCAAAACAGTAACAGCAGTAGCAGCGCTGGTTACCACTCGGTACAAGACGGTTACCGAGCTGTACTACTCGGTAACCATTGGAGCAGTATTAGCTCGGTAACCAGCCAGGCAAAATTTCAGTAATTTTTGAAAACTGTAAAACTATAGAAAATGGTTGTAATGATATATAAATTCTCGATACAATTGTTAAGATTTTGGCATATTGTTTGTTGTTTTTCGAGATAAATCGAAAACTTATAATACCATAAATTATAATCTTACAACTTCATAATGTACCACATACTTATAAGTTTATACCTTCATAGATAAATTATAATACAACATGATTAATTGGCAATTCAAACAACGAGTCCCTACCTGTTGCGCCAACTATCAGTGTATTATCGATCAGTCTATCTATAGGAGTACTCGAGGTGGTGATTAAGATGGTAGAGAAGCGTTGTATTTTTAAGCTCTAAGATCGACTCTAAGAATAAAAGCTAAGGTTTATACAAGTTCGGTTCTTCTGGAAAATAATATCCGACAGAATAATATCGGACAGGGTCTGTCGGGAGAATGAGATCGCCCCAATCATTTTTTTTTTCAGCGGAACGCATGAAAAAAGCTGTTCGGTGACAGGAAAAAGCAAGCGGAACCCACGGGATGGTTCTGCCGCTCGGGCATGCGGCGCGATTCTTCCTGTTGTGCTGCGGGCGGGGGCATGCGGCGAGATTTCACAGTTGAAGTGCTGAAGTGGAAATCTCGATATTTCGGGTGGTCGACAGGCCTAATTTTTAAAATTGTGCATCAGACTTATAATTTTAATATATATATATATATATATTAAAAAATAATTCTATACTCATACACGTAGTCTCTCTCTTTCTTCTAGACAAAAACTCATAAGTCAGACAAGGTTGATAAAGTTTAGTCACCAAAACTAGCTCATTTTTCATCTCTTCCGACCCTTGGTTTGAACCCTTCGCTAGCCTCTTAACAGCCACTTCTTGTCCCGAGAGAAGTCTCTGAATTGATTTGGTTTCTTAAGCACTTCTTACATGGAAACTCTCAATTTTATAGCGCCTTAAAAACCCTGACTTGTTGTAATTAATTTTCAGTGAACTGTGACAGTTGAGAACTAGTGCACTTGTACTTCTAAAAATCATTTGTAAATGGGAGATTTGATTAACACCATGGAATCAACCGTTCTTTTCTAAAAAAAGACAGCGATGGTTCGAAGTTATCCGTTGCCGCTTGCAGCGACGACAGAGAGCAATATTGACTTGACACTTTCAAGATCCTCAGGTGTATCAGCTGGCAAATTTGCATGAATTCGACCAAGCAGTTAATGGATACTGACGGTTAACAATGTTAAGCGGAATTTGTTAAGAGTTTTATGCCAAGTTGTGCAGAGGACTTACGAATGTTAACCTAATCTAGAAAAAATGATTCTACTTTTGATTAAAAATGTTGAGCGGAATTGGCCCAGTCTAGAGACCCAGACAAGTCAATCCACGGCACGGGCACTAGAGATTGTTGGTCTAGCTCTGATAATATTTATTACCCTAATTTAGGACTGACCCACACTAAAAAGAAACCGTATTTGTACCTCAAAAGTTAGTTCAAGATGTGAGAGGTTTTTTTACTATTTAAGTTAGATCAACTTTTTCTTTACAACCGATGTGGAACTAATCCAACACGGAAAAATGCTGTGCTTTTCACGATCTTCTCTTCTTACGCATATTCCACAGACACAGACAGATGGAAATTGCAGCCAGGATTGCAGCTGCCCCTGTCGGCATGACAATTACCAGAATTTTGCTTGCTGATTTATTCTTTGCTAAACTTTTGCAGGGGAAGTAATCAGTTCAAGAATGCAAAGCACAGTTAAGCACTGCACCTGTTTTCTCATCTGAGAAGCTGAATACAGTGCTAACTTCATGCTGCTCAATGAACGGAATTGAGTTTTTCTTAGGGAGCTAATAAATAGTTTTTGTTAAGACTCAATTAAATGGGTTAAGGAGACAAAAGAAAACAATGAGCTCTAATTGACATAGTATTTATATATATAACGTGACATGATGCTATACAATATTTGCTCTGCTAAACAGCAGGTGATTACTAGGTGCGGCCATTTTAGCTAGCTGGCGCGAATTAGACAAGTAAACAAGTAAGACTTATCAATTTAATCAAGCCCATATATAGCATGCATAAAACTGGTCATAAACCATGTAGCTGAGTGACGATGAAGAGAAGACGGAGAAGAGACGTGGGGCTTCATTTTAGTGACGCAACGAAGGACCAATCAAGTAAACTAACCATGTTCGTTAATATTTCAAGCATGGGAGTGTCTATATATGGACGGCAATGGTAAAATACCCGTATCTCTCGTTTATACATGTACTTGACTTAAAACTCATACACATATGTATACCCATCCACGGATATCAATTCTTCACAATATGGGTATTTGATACCTCCATGTTTCTTACTCACAAAATAATAAATAACACCACTCACCGATAGACGATTGCATGAAGTGGATGGGCACCGGCATAGATGTGACTCGAGATTGGAGAAACAGCGAGGAACTAGACAGCGGCACCGATACGTGATAGAGATGACACCAACATGTGAAGGAGGTGGCGCCACGGCAGGATGGGCACACACCGGCGTAGGACTAGGCAACGACACCGGCGTGCAATGAAGGCGGACACATCGACGAGACTAGGGCATGACGGAGGCGACGACACCGATAGGAGTAGGACTAGGGCTATAACTGGTAGGGTTTGAGGGGTGGTGTGGCAGTCGATGTGGGCTACTGAATGATGATAGGCTTTTTTAAATTTGGTCCATTAACTTATATCTAGGTATGCATGTAACCAGGTATGGGTATTGTTCTTTCATACATGTATATGTTTGCTCAATAGGTTTGACTTTTTCTCATTTATATATCCATTGATACATTTTTCTAATACTCGTCCCCTAATAAAAAGTATATTTAAACCCCAATATAAACCTATAAACACATGTACCCCTCAACTATAAAATTAGATTCTTAACCTCATCATCTATACTATACCAGATAAATAACCCTTGGAATGGTTTAGGACAGTAGTTTTGCCTATGTGGTAGTCTAAGTTGGCAGGAGCGTTGAGGTGGCTTAGCTGACATGTGAGACCACCTTGTAAATAAGTGCACCAATTTTTAGCCACTTCCCTCCCTTTCTCTCCTTCTTCCCCTATGTGCGTGGGCGGGCGACGACCGTGCGTAGGCAGGCAGGCACAAGCCGGGCGATGGCATGGCGGAGGCGGGCGGGCGGCTCTCGGGCAGATGCAGGCGAGTGCCCGAGCAAACACGGTAGGTGGGCGGGCGCAGGTGGGTAGGTGGCTTCTAGGTGCAAGCGGCCATACGCAAGTAGGCGCGTGCACAGGCGGTCGGTGACCGAGCACACGGGGGAGGGGGTAGGTCGATGGCCGTGTGTGGGCAGGCACAGGCTAGGCGATAGTCGAGCATGGGAAGGTGAGCGACAGGTGGCCGAGCGCGGGCGAGCAAGCGGCTCTCAGGCGCGGGTAGCGACTGTTCATAGGTGTGTGGGAGGCTCTCAGACGTGCGCGTGGACGATCGACGACCAGGCGTGCGGGGGCGGTTGGTCACCAGGCACGCGCAGGGGCATAGGCCGGGCGGTGGCTAGGCGCAGGCAGGCGATCGTTGGCCATGAACAGGCGGGCGTGCGACGACCGAGCGCGAGCGTCAACCGAGCGTAGGAAGCTGGTGTGTAGAGGAGAGAGGGAGGGAGGAAGGGAGGTGTGTAGAGCAGAGAGAGGGAGGAGGTGGACAGCCACATAGATCGGTCCCACAAGTTAGCCAAGCAACCTCAGCGTTCCTGCCAATGTGGACTATCACATTAACAAAACTACCGTTCTAAACCGCCATAAGAGTTATTTACCTGGTATAATATAGATGAAGAGGGTTAAGAACCGATTTTATAGTTTAAAAGTATGTGCATCTAAGGGTACATGTTATTAACAACCAGTGTCTATCGCCTCCACAGTGCTCGCTCTCCCACAACGTCCGATGCTTATCGCGTCCGCCAGACCACTTCGCCCGAAGGCTTCGCTCATCTCCAACGTCCTGCATGCGCCATGCAGCGTCGCTCGCCCACAGGACTCGCTCGCCGCCTAACGCCCTGCATGCGCTGTGTACGCGTCGTGTGCGTCGCTGTATAAATGAGCTCCTGTGAATCAATAAAGATATCACTTCCGCTTCTCTATTTCTACATGGTATCAGATACCGATCGATCCATCCTGTGATCCGATCGCCCACTCATTCTTCCGCTACTCTCTCATGGCAACCTCTCCAACCCACTCCTTGGCCTCTTCTGGCGAGAACCCCGACGCCATACATCTCCCGGCGGCTCCCTCCTCAGTGGTGCAAACTGTGAACATCCGTTCACATGTGCCCGTCACACTCGACATCACCAACTCCAACTACAGCCAATGGAGATGCTTCTTCGACAGCGTCCTCGGCAAGTTCGGATTGAACGCCCACGTCGACTCGCCGCCACCTCTCTCCCAGCGCGACGCCGACTGGGTCATGAATGATCACGCAATTGTGAATTGGATCTATACGACCATTTCCAAAAGCGTGTTCGATATCGTCTATCGTCCCCGAGCTTCCGCCTTCATGATTTGGGACGCCGTTCAAAGCTTGTTTCATGACAATGAGCTGTAGCGTGCCGTATACATTGAAGCCAAATTTCGCACTCTACAACAAGGCGACATGTCGATCATGGACTACACCGCCAAACTGAAGACTCTTGCCGACAACCTGCGCGACGTCGGGCAACCAGTCTCCGAGCCGAGCCAGGTTCTCAATCTTCTCCGAGGTCTCAGCCCCAAGTACAGGCACGTCAAGCCCATCATCACCGCCAAGTTCCCGCCGCACACGTTCATGAGCGCCCGGTCCTATCTCCTTCTCGAGGAACTCTGTGCCCACCACGACGCGAAAATGGAGAGCAACACCGCCTTCTACGCCAGCAGTGGCTCCTCCAACAAGTCGGTGACACCTTCGGCAGGCTCCACCGACTCCAACACCTCCAACGCGTCGAACTCCTCCAACAATTCCCGCTCCAAGAAACGTGGTCGCGGCGGCCGTGGCCCCAACAACATCAACAACACACCACGGCCACCGCTTCAGGGGCTGCCATGGACGGCCGGCTACAATCCGTGGACAGGACTTGTTCAGGCTTGGCCGATGCCATTTCGTGCACCAGGAGCTGGCATACTTGGCCCCTGCCCGCCGATCCAGCCACAACAAGCACTGGCAGCACATCACCAGCAAGTCTTCACCAACAACCAGCTGCAAGCTCCACCGGCCTCTCCCTGGGATCAGCAGGCCCTCTACACCGCGCTGAACAACGCCGCCGTTCTGCCGACCAACCCTCCTAGCTCGGCTGACTGGTACCTGGACACCGGCGCCTCCACGCACATGTCCAACTCAACTGGTAATCTTAGCTCCCCCACCCCTTTGTCTTTTCCAGCCACCATCACCGTCGGAAACGGCACAACTCTACCTGTTTCACACACCACTTCTGTCTGCCTTCCAACTTCTTCTACGCCACTTCATTTACAGAATGTTCTCATCTCTCCATCTCTTATCAAGAATTTGGTTTCTGTGCGAAAATTAACACGTGACAACAATATTTCTGTGGAATTTGATTCTCGTGGTTTCTCTATTAAGGATCTTCCCACACAAACGGTGACCCTCCGATGTGACAGCTCCGGTGATTTGTATCCCTTGCGCCTGCCTCCTCAACTCGCCCTCAACACAACATCTTCAACGGTGGATCTTTGGCACCAGCGTTTGGGACATCCCGGTCGTCCAGTTCTGTCCAAGGTGTTACAGTCCTTTAATTTCTCCTGTAATAAGACAAGTTCTCACACTTGCCACTCGTGTCAGCTAGGCAAACATGTCCGGTTATCATTTCAGTCATCAAATTCTCGCAGTTATTTTCCCTTCCAGTTAGTTCATGCCGATGTTTGGACTTCACCCGTGTTTAGCATTTCCGGCTATAAATACTATCTGTCTTTGCTTGATGACTACACTCACTATGTCTGGACTTTTCCAACACGGCAGAAATCTGAAGTTTTTTCTCTAATCCGCACGTTTCATGCTTACGTTTGCACTCAATTCCGCCTGCCAATTCTTGCATTGCAAACAGAGGCAAGGAATTTGATTCCACTGCCCTTCGTCTCTATTTCCAAAACCATGGCATTGCTCTACGTCTCTCTTGCCCTTACACATCGCAACAAAACGGCAAGACCGAGCGTATACTACGCACTCTGAATGACTGTGTACGTACGCTCCTTGTCCATAGCTCCGCACCTCTCCTATTCTGGGCAGAAGCACTCTCCACTGCCACCTTTTTGCTTAACCGGCGTCCCTGCCAAGCCACCGGTACACACACTCCGTATGAGCTCCTACTCGGCGTTCCTCCGGACTACAACCAGCTACGGGTCTTCGGTGCTCTCTGCTACCCCAACCTCACCTCGATGACCTCCCACAAGCTCGATGTCCGTTCGACTGCATGCATGTTCCTTGGTTACCCCACTGATCACCGCGGCTACCGGTGCTACGACCTGCAAACAAACCGTGTCATTGTCTCCCGCCACGTCGTCTTCAACGAGCAAGTTTTCCCCTGGCACAACACTGCATCATCGGCGTCTTCACAGCCAGTGTCAGCGTTCACATATGATGAAGATCCACCGCGGCCACCTCTGCAGCACCAGGGCTCTACAACGCCAACACCGACGACGCCTTCAACAACCTCTTCAACGCCATGCACTTCTCCAACGAACCAGCAGCCTCTACACCCGATGGTGACTTGAGCACGTGCAGGAATTCACAAGCCCAATCCAAAGTATGCGCTGACCTCCACGACGTCGACTGCTGCTTCTTCGCCCTCGACAATGCCATCACCAGTACCTCCATCCGTGCGCGCTGCTCTCCGGGATCCCAACTGGATGGCAGCCATGCAGGAAGAATACGCGGCTCTTCTCCGCAATCGCACATGGACGCTGGTAGATCGACCTCCTGGAGCTCGTGTAATCACTGGGAAGTGGGTGTTTAAGCATAAGCTGCGCGCCGACGGCACACTCGACAGATATAAAGCACGCTGGGTAGTTCGCGGCTTCTCGCAACGACCCGGAGTTGACTTCGGAGAAACCTTTACTCCTGTGGTGAAGCCGGCAACCATTCGCACAGTACTCACTCTCGCCGCTTGCAAGCAGTGGCCGGCGCATCAGCTGGACGTCTCAAACGCATTTCTCCATGGGACGTTACAAGAACGTGTTTACTGCCAACAACCTGCAGGTTTCGCCGATGATCAACGACCCAACGCCGTCTGCCTGCTGTCCAGATCCCTATACGGACTTCGCCAAGCCCCGCGCGCATGGTTCACTCGCTTCGTCGAGTTTGTCACGTCGATCGGGTTCACGCAGACACGATCAGATTCATCGTTGTTCGTTCTGCGTACAACTACCGGCACTGCATACCTCCTCCTCTACATTGACGATATGGTGCTCACTGCCTCAACCAATGAACTACTACGACACATCGTCACTCAACTCAAGTCGGTGTTCGCTGTCAAGGATCTCGGTGACCTCTCGTACTTCCTCAGCATCGACGTTCGCCGGACCAACGAGGGCTTCTACCTCTCACAGGCGCAGTACACCACCGATCTCTTGGAGCGTGCTGGGATGAACAACTGCAAAAGCATCTCCACGCCGGCCGACACAAAGCCCAAGCCGTCTACCAACGAGGGCGAGCCACTATCCAACGCGTCGTTCTACCGCAGCATGGCCGGAGCATTATAATACTTGACGATGACGAGACCCGACATCGCCTACGCCGTACAGCAGTTGTGCCTTCACATGCATTCGCCACGCGACACCCACTACACCATGCTCAAGCGCGTCCTCCGCTACATCAAGGGCACGCCTACAGTCGGGATTCTTCTCCGCGCATCTCCATCGACGTCGATCACTGCATATTCGGATGCGGATTGGGCCGGATGCCCGGATACCAGGAGATCCACCTCCGGCTTTTGCGTCTTCCTCGGCGACACACTCATCTCATGGTCATCAAAGAGACAAACGACTATTTCTCGATCAAGTGCCGAAGCCGAGTACCGGGGCGTCGCCAACACGGTTGCTGAGTGTTCTTGGATCTGTCAGCTCCTTGGCGAACTGCATCAACCAGTCAACAAGGCAACGGTCGTCTTCTGCGACAACGTCTCCACGGTTTATATGTCGCGCAATCCAGTCCATCACAAGCGAACAAAACATATCGAACTGGACATCCACTTCGTTAGGGAGAAAGTAGTGCTGGGCGAACTACGCGTCCTGCACACACCGAGCGTCCATCAACTGGCTGACATATTTACGAAAGGACTGCCTTCATCGTCCTTCGTTGCATTTCGAGACAATCTCTGCGTCAGATGCCCAGACGCCGAGACTGCGGGGGGGTGTTAACAACCAGTGTCTATCGCCTCCACAGTTCTCGCTCTCCCACAACGTCCGATACTTATCGCGTCCGCCAGACCACTTCGCCCGAAGGCTTCGCTCATCTCCAACGTCCTGCATGCGTCATGCAGCGTCGCTCGCCCACAGGACTCGCTCGCCGCCTAACGCCCTGCATGCGCTGTGTACGCGTCGTGTGCGTCGCTGTATAAATGAGCTCCTGTGAATCAATAAAGACATCACTTCCGCTTCTCTATTTCTACACATGTGTCTATAGGTCTGTACTTGGAGAGTTAAGTAAACTTTTTCTGTAAGTAAATTGTCATCCTAAAAACATCTAATTTCAGGCCCCGGAATTTTAAAATAATTGTCACATTTTCATCCTTTGGAAGAAGATTGGCTCTCATCACTCCCATATCATTCTCTATATAGGACATATGCAGTTTGCTCACCTACCGTTGTGCCCAGCGCAGACTTCGGTCGGCTGTCGGCCCGCAACAGCATCGGGTCACCGGTGTAGAACGGGGTTATCCACCTCGGACCTCAGGTTGCACATTGAGCCGATGATCCTCCAGCCCGAACGTCTTCCACCACTGGCCCACGAGGTCGTTTTTAGCTATTCCACTCATGGACCAGTTTTGTTAACACCGGATTAAGCTTTTGGCCTTTATAAATTAAAGGTCTTCCGAATAGTAAATTTTCCATTTATAAATTGAACTCACTGATATGGATTACAAACTGACAGTAAACACAATTTCAATAAGGAAAATGAAAGCAATAACAAAATTGTTGGCGCCAGCTCTGGTTCAACACCTGCTACCTAGCAGATAGTTGTGTTATAGTTTGAGTGTAACCAGAGCTCCCATGTGTGTGATGCGAGTTACCACTGGAGTTCCCATCAAAGAAAAATGTTGGCCTAGCTGTAGGAATCGGTAGAGTGCTGGTAGCGTCACTATTAAGCAAAACCACTACATCCGTCATTGTAGGCCGATCAGTCGGATTTTGCTGGATGCACAGGAGGCCTATGTTGATGCATTTCAGCACCTCCACTTCAGGGTAGTTTCTTCCCAAGAAATGATCTATCACCTCTGAAATATGTCCCTCTTCCCAATGCCTCCAAACCTACCATTAGTTACATATAGATCTTCAGTAGTAACAACTATAATAATGATAATGCATGAAATGCAAGTACCATGATGCAGAGCATTTTTGTGTATTAATCTGAGTTTAGACAGTTAGTAGGGATACTCACCATGCTTACTATATCCTCATTTTGCTCAGAGAAAAATGGTCCGGTGTTACTTCGGCCTGTCACAATCTCTATAATGAGAATGCCGAAGCTAAACACGTCTGATTTCGTAGAGTATTGCCCGCGCATCACATATTCAGGAGCCATGTAGCCACTACATCAGCAAAGAGAATATTGCATGGTTAGTTTGAATGTTAGCTCCACATAAGAACAAAACACATAACTAGGATGTAAATCACTATTCAATTATAAAAAACAAAAGCACAAATAGATTAAGTGCTAGACTTAATTACAATGTCCCAGCAACATGTTTGGTGATGCCTTGAGTTTGATCCTGGCCGAAGAGCTTGGCGAGTCCGAAGTCCCCAATCTTAGGGTTCATGTTTGAATCCAGCAAGACATTGCTCACCTTCATGTCACGGTGGATAATTTTCTTCTGGGAGTCCTGGTGCAGGTACTGCAGTCCTCGGGCTACACCTTCTATGATTCTAAATCGTCTCTCCCAATCTAGTCGTCTCCTTTGCTCTTCATCTATTTAATAAAAATGGTGGTTATTACTGCACACAAAAAGAGTAGAGTACATCTAAAATCAGAGGTGTGGCATTGATAGTACCAAAAAGTAAGGTGTCGAGGCTTTTGTTGGGCATGTACTCATAGACGAGCAGTTTCTCCCCTTCTTCCAGGCAAAAACCAACAAGCTGGACAAGGTTCCTGTGATGAAGTTTGGCTACCAGAACAAGCTCATTTTTCAGCTCTTCTAGCCCTTGGTTTGAACCCTTGGATAACCTCTTCACAGCTACTTCTTGTCCAGAAAGAAATCCCTGAACAGATTTTTTTTTAAAAAAACATTAAACATAAACATTTTAAACTAGGGATGACACCTGGCATAAAACTCACGAGTTAGTAAACCCTTCCCCCTGCCCCCTCACAAATTAAACCTGCAAAGCATTCTCAAACCCACAAGTTTCAAACTAAACTCGTTTCCAAAATCAGATAAAAAACCCACGGGGTTAACCCAATAGCAAAAGCAGTAGCACTGTATAGTAGCATAAGCAAAAGAAGATCGAACCAGTAGCAAAAGTAGAATCAATGGTGGCTAGGGTTAGGGGTTGCTACTGCGCTAGGTCTAATTTTAAGAAAAATAAAAAAATGTTTTAATTCGGTAAACAGACATGTGCCTACCGATTTCGATCCAAACACACACCCGATCTGATACTAACCGAGTATCCAAATCTATAAACATGTGGACATAAATTTAAATCCAAACACGTACATGTCCCCGCAATTACTATCCCTATTTTTGAAGACGTGGGTGGGTTCACCCCTTAGCGCACATTCAAGCCCTTTTGGATTCACAGAGGTGTTTATTGATTCTCTATTAATTTTTAAGTTGTTTCTTATAATTTAAGAGTAAAATTTATTGGTGGTTTTATGTTCATGAACTTAAAAAATATTTTTTAGTTTAGACCTACAAACTTATTAAATATTTCACTAGACATCCAAAATCCAACAACCCAACAAGCACACATGACCCTACATGTCAGTAGGTTAAGATATGTGGAACCCATACGGAAGAATTGCTAAAATTTGTTAAAAACCAGACTTTTGTGAAACTGGAATACCACAATACCTGTGGTTAAATGCCAAATACCAAACCCCTTTGAATTCACGTAACTCGTACTACAAGGTTTTGTAAAATACTCTTTACATTTTGACCATGATCAATTTACGTGCGTGTCATCAAAACAACAATTTTTACTCACAAGAAATAAATGATTTTTTTAAAAAAAGGTTAGACATAAGGATTACTTTCATATACGAGTGATTTTATAATACTTAAATAGGTACCATAATTTTAGTGTTAATTTAAACACCTTTTAGTACTAGAGATACCAGATACCAAAATTAACAATAAAAATTATGATACCACTCTATATCTCTTTAAGAATCGTAAAATTTACGTCTATTCTTAGACGTGTAGTCCGACTGCTGTGACGTGGCCATTTGCCTAGGACATGGACTTCACACCATACGTAGAAAACGTGGATTTGCAAGCGGAACCCATACGGAAGAATAGCTAAAGTTTGTTAAAAATAGCTGTGGTTAAGCGTCAAATACCAAACCCCTGTAAATTCATGTAACTCGTACTGCAAGGTTTTGTAAAATATTTTGACCATGATCAATTTACGTGTCATTAAATCATCAATTTTTACTCAGAAGAAATCAATGATTTTTAAAAAAAGTTACACATAAGGCCGGGTTACTTGCATACCTTGTAGACTGCACCAAATCCTCCCTCGCCGAGCTTGTTGCTTTCGTCAAAGTTATGCGTTGCCATTCGTAGTGATTCCAGAGATAGCAAACTTGACTCGACACTTTCGATATCATCCTCCGGTGCATCAGCTGGCAAATTTGCGTGAATTGGATTAGCTGTTAATCAGATACTAATCGTAAAATAGATCTGTGAGATTGGTGCCGAATTGTGCAGAGAGGACTCACGTCTGGAGAAATGCTCTGCTCTTCGCGATCTGCTCTTCTTACGCATACCCCACATACACAAGGAAATTGCAGCTACGATCGCAACCGCCACTATCGGCAAGATAATTACCAGAATTTTGCTTCCTGAATTATTCTTCCCCGTATCGTTGCCTTGTTGCAGAGAAAAATAATTAGTCCAAAAATATGAAGTTATATATCAGGCGACCGTTTCCTATCTGAGCACCTGATTACAGTGCTAGCTGCGGCTGAACAAACGAAATTTGAGTTCTTCTTCGTGTGCTAATTAATAGTTTTTATA
>KE372274.1:259107-283922 GCA_000418225.1 Zizania latifolia
GTTAAACAATGTTCTTGTTATGCCTAACTTAATCAAGAATCTCATTTTTAGTTACTGGTTTCACTTTAGAAAATCACATCTTAATTGAACTCGATCTTTTTGGTCTCTTTACGAAGGACCTTCAAGAACCTGATCATCAGGTACAATAGACATGGTGACCTATATCCTCTCTATTGGCCACCGCCCACCTCACATGCTCTTGCAGTCACCACACCTTCCTCCACCTTGTGGCATTGACAACTAACTCGGTTATCTTGGATTTCGAGCTTTAAAGCATCTAGCCACTGCATCTTATATTTCATATAATAAAACAATGGTAGACTCTTGGCATCATGTATGTTAATTAGGACACCATGTATGTCTCCTGTTTTATACATCTACTACTCGTAGTAATAAAGCTTTTGAGTTGGTACGCTGTGATCTCTAAACCTAGTTCATCCCTAGCATCTCCGGCTCTAAGTATTATCTAGTCATTCTTGATGATTTCACCAACTATCTGTAGCATGATAGTAGTTTTCCATTTATAAATTGAACTCACTGATATGGATTACAAACTGACAATAAACACATTTCAATAAGGAAAAGAAAAGCAATCAAACCGTTGGTGTCAGCTCTGGTTAAACATCTGCTACCTAGCAGATAGCTGTGTTATGGTTTGGGAGTAACCAGATCTCCCACTAGTGTGATGCGAGTAACCAGAGGCCTCATCAATGAAAAATGTTGGCCTAGCTACAGGAACCGGCAGAGTGTTGGTAGCATCGCTATTAAGCAAAACCACCACATCCGTCATTGTAGGTCGATCTGCTGGATTCTGTTGGATGCATAGGAGGCCGATGTTGATGCATTTCAGCACCTCCGCTTCAGGGTAGTTCCTTCCCAAGAAATGATCTATCACCTCTGCAATATGTCCCTCTTCCCATTTCCTCCATACCTACCATTAGTTACATATAGATCTTTAGTAGTAACAAGTATAGTAATGATAATGCATGAAATAATAGTACCATGATGCAGAGCATTTTTATGTATTTGTCTGAGTTTACGCAGTTAGCAGGGATACTCACTATACTTATTGTATCCTCATTTTGCTCCGAGACATATGGTCCGGTGTTTCTCCGGCCTGTCACAATCTCTATAACAAGAATACCGAAGCTGAACACATCTGATTTTGTAGAGAACTGACCACGCATTACATACTCAGGAGCCATGTAGCCACTGCATTAGCAAGGAGAATATTGTATGGTTAGTTTAATTGTTAGCTCTGCATAAGAACAAAACTGAGGACTGAGATGTAAATCACTATTCTATTATAAAAAAACAAAAGCACAAATAGATTAATTGCTAGAATTAATTACAATGTCCCAGCAACGTGGTTGGTGACGTCTCGAGTCTGGTCCTGCTCGAAGAGCTTGGCAAGTCCGAAGTCCCCAATCTTAGGGTTCATGTTTGAATCTAGCAAGATATTGCTTGCCTTCATGTCACGGTGAACGATCTTCTTTTGGGAGTCCTGATGTAGATATTGCAGTCCTCGAGCTACACCTTCTATGATTCTAAATCGTCTCTCCCAATCTAGCCGCCTCCTTTGCTCGTTATCTAATTAACAAAAAATGGTGGTTATTACTTCACACAAAAAAGAATAGAGTACATCTAGAATCAGAATTGTGGCATTGATAGTACCAAAAAGTAAGGTGTCAAGACTTTTGTTAGGCATGTACTCATAGACGAGCAGCTTCTCCCCCTCTTCAAGGCAAAAACCCACAAGCCCGACAAGGTTCCTATGATGAAGTTTGGCTACTAGAACAAGCTCATTTTTCAGCTCTTCTAGCCCCTGCTTTGAACTCTTGGACAGCCTCTTCACAGCTACTACTTGTCCAGAAAGAAATCCCTAAACAGTTTTATTTTCAAAATCACTTTAAACATAAACATTTTGAACTAGGATGGCACAGCTATGATACTCACAAGTTTCAAACCAAACTCATAGACTGCACAAGAAATCAATGATTTTTTTTTTAAAAAAAAGTTACACATAAGGGTTACTTCCATACCTTGTAGACAGCACCAAATCCTCCCTCACCGAGCTTGTTGCGTTCGTCAAAGTTCTCCGTTGCCATTCGCAGTGACTCCAGGGATAGCAAACTTGATTCCACACTTTCGAAATCCTCCGCTGCGTCAGCTGGCAAATTTGCGTGAACTGGATTAGCTGCTAATCAGATACTAATCATAAAATAGATCTGTGAGATTGGTGCCGAATTGTGCAGAGAGGACTCACGTCTGGAGAAATGCTCTGCTCTTCGCGATCTGCTCTTCTTACGCATACCCCACATACACAAGGAAATTGCAGCTACGATCGCAACCGCCACTATCGGCAAGATAATTACCAGAATTTTGCTTCCTGAATTAGTCTTCCCTGTATTGTTGCCTTGTTGCAGAGAAAAATAATTAGTCCAAAAATATGAAGTTATGAAGTAACTACCGTTTCCTATCTGATCACCTTATAGTTGCTAGCTTCTGCTGAACAAACGAAATTTGAGTATTTTCAAATGTTATCATCTTAATAGTAATAGTTATTATGATATGCAGTAAAAGTAACTAAAAGTCAACCTTGTATGTTAAAAAAGGTAGAAAAAACTTATATACCTTGTATTTTAAAATAAAGGTAGTAGTTTTCAAAGACTCAATTAAATGTATACTTACCTCCTGTTGTGTTCGGTGCCGGTGCCGGCGCCGACGGTGGCGCCGACGGCGGCGGGAGCCCGTCGGCCCGCAGTAGCACCAATGGGGCGCCGTTGTAGAACGCAGTAGACTGCGTCTCGGACCTCAGGTTGCACCGCGTGTCAACGGCCCTCGCGCCCTTCAGGTTCAGCAAGAAGTACGTCTTAAACCACTGGGACACGAGGTAGTCGAGGCACTCCCGGCATAGCGCCGGTGACAGGTCCAGCGAGCACTGCGCCATCGAGTAGATGCTAGGGAACCCCGGGTCGGTCCCCTGCCTCAGGCCCGTGGCGAACAGGTTCGTCGAGTTCTCCACCGCGTACCGCACGGTGGCGTTGAGGAGCTCGGTGACCGCGCTGCTGTAGCCCGCAACATCTTTGCTAGTGATGTTGGAACCGCTGTCGAGGATGCTCACCACGCCGGGGTTGTCCGTGGAGACGAGGAAGTCCTTCCCCGAGAAGCGGGCGGAGCAGACGTTGTACATGAGGTTCGCTTCCCTGCTTACGTTGCAGACCTGCTTCACGTCCTCGTCGATGGTGCAGTCGGCGGCGCACGCGACGGCGCTGAGGTCACCCCGGCAGAGCACGAGGCCGTAGACGGCGTCCGGGGCGGCGCCAATGGTACCGGAAGCGAAGAGAGTGGACGAGGAGGAGAGGTTTCGTCGGAAGGCGGCACTGAGGCTAAGGAGGTTGGCTCGGTACGTGTCGTTGCCTTGGGTGCGGTCCGTGCCGCAGTTCCCCCACGGCTGGGCGGCGGCGAACTGGAGCGCCAGAGCCGCCGCGAGGAGCAGAATGGCATGAATCGCCGAGGAGTGGTGCCGCATGGCGCCGTCACGTAACGCCGCAGGCAGAAGCACGGGCGGTTTGGAAGAAAGCAATGCTGCATCAAACCTAGCTAATCACTACAAAATATATATATCAAAGCGTGTCGACTTGTTCTTGGCATGCGAATGAGAACAGTACTTCGGTATGTGTGTACGCACATGCATGTATTATGTATAAAGGACTAGATAAGCTTGCTAGTCAACTCAGACTCTAATTGACTCCAATCAGTTAGAAGACCAGACGAGCTAAGTCTAAGAATGGCAAGTTAAGTTGAGTTGAGATCAGCTAAGTCTAATTGACTCTAATTCAGCTAAGTTAAGTTGAGTCTGAGCTGCTCGTGAATGGCTTATTGGCTCGGTCGTTAGCTTATTAGCTTATTTCAATGTTTACATTATCTGAATGTTTGAATTTTAATAATATGTATGCTTGTTTGATTGTTTGAAACGTTTGGACTTTAATCCTATATTTATCTGTTATTTTTTGAATGCTTGATAACTTATTTTTAATATATATATTTGTTCTTTAAGTATTGACTCGTGAGCCAAACGAACTGTCTCGGCTCCCCTCGTTCGTTCGAGCCAAGCCTCGGCTCATTTCCATAGTTCCATCCCTGTCATCCATACGTGTTCCATCCTTAGCCACTTGTCTGAAAAATGGAAAAAGGGTACACACATGTTGGCGATCCATATCACCCGTAAACGTCCATGTGTACCCGGAAAAAGGGTACACTCCATGACTCCAGGTTGGCGATGGCGATCCATACGTGTTTGATCAGGCAAAAGTAGCTAGTCAGATTTGACGCAATTAAAAATGTGTTTTTAATAGCGCGTTGCCCAGCCACACAGAGCCCCCCTTCTTACGTCGGCGAAAAAGGAAGCACAAAAACAGCTCAAATTGACCGAATGCGTCACGTCTCGACATCGAAAAAGTCTCGTAGAATCTTAAAAATAGAATTAATACGTCCATAATCTAACAAGTTAGTTTAAAATTTATCTATTTTTTATCACAAAAGTACTCATATCTCCTCTAAATTTAATTACTTATTATTTTATTAAATTATTCATATACACTATCAGGGATACCTATAATGTGTTTTTAGGCTGTGTTTAGTTGTGTGTATGACCATGACCTCAATACCCTATAATATATTTTTAGGCTGTATTTGGTTGCGTGCATGAATCTATTCAGGAGCGAACCAATCGTCCAATCCTTCTAGACCCTCCGGTTCCCCTCCTCCTCCTGTTCGAACTGACCCTCTCTTAGCGAGCGCCGGCTAGGACCCTCTACCGCGCTGGGCGCCGACCCCTCCTCCTCTCCTCTCCTGACGAGAGCCGGCCTGCCCCCTTCCACCGCGCTGGGCACCGGCTCCTCCTCCTCTCCTGGCGATGGACCTGCTGCTTAATGCTCCAGTAGTGCCCCTGCTGCTCATGCTTCTGTTTCATGAAGGCAAAGAAGAGCAAAGGCAAGGAAGGAGAAGGAAGCAAATTGCAAGGTGCCAAGGGGGTACTGGGTTGCTCATGCTCCAGATAATGGAAGTATAATCACTTGTTACCTTAGAGGGTTGCCTGAATGTGCCTTGATCCCCATGATTTTTTAATTTCAAGTAACTAGATTATTCCCCTCAGCATTGGTACAGCATTGTTCTGGACTTCTGGTGCTGTATTTCTTGTGCCAGCCAGTTCATAGATGCAATGCTTTGAGGAGAAATTGAAGTATTGCCATGCTCAATAATTGGCATAACAAGTAGGTAGAAAGAAAAGCATGTGCTCATTACTGAAAGGATGCATGAGAATGGGCAGCAGGAGCTCTCCTGCTTAATTTCTGAGACATTGTTTTCTGAACAACGTTGTCAAACTTTCAGTAAAGTGAGGCTAAAAGTGAAGGCAGCATGGCATAGTTACAGCTCTATGACTCCATCTAGTCCGACCTGAAAGAAATTATTTTACTTGCTATGTATTTTCTGAAAAAAAAAAAACTGAACATTGAGCTGTTAGAATTAAACTAGTGATGAACAGTAATCAAAGAACTGATTAAACTCTGTTTTATGGTGTACTTGTGTTTTACACTTTTCAATCCAATTCCTATTAGGAGGGGGTAAAGTTACACCTATTAGAAGGAGGTGACTATACTCTGAACCCATTCATCTAACCAAACATGAATTTGTATCATCATGTACTATTTTATACAAGCAATTAAATAAAACTATGTATCATTTTATACAAGTAGTCAAACACTCTACTTGTGCAATCTTACCCGGGATCATCTCATTCAGGGAACCATCCCATAAATGTTCAACTTGATTCAAGCAACCAAATGTGGGCTTGGCCTGTTCGACAGTCCGATATCGATATGGCAGTATGATGTTGATATAGTAGTTGAGATAAATATGTAAAGATATTTTTATAAATAGAAGATAAACTAGAGTTCGGTTATAATCCTATGATCATAAAAAACCAGCTCAAGATTAGATTTCTACATGTAATCCCCACACCTTGGACTATATAAGGGAGGTGATGGCTCTCCTCCAAAGGCATCCACTTTTATATCTCACCTTTGTATCCAAATTTAGATCTAATCTATACAAAACACAGGACATAAGGTTGTTATCCTATGGAAGGATCAAACATGTCTAAAATCTTTGATTATGTTCTAAGTCAACCATCTAGCCTAGAATTCAGTGCTTATCACTACCACTTAAATAACCACCGTATGTACTCCCGTCGGTAGACTGCTCGATAAAACACCGACAAACCCAAACTCAATAACTCTCCTTCTTAATACATATGTGTAAACCTAAAATTTACTTTGTTTTAGGATGAAGAGAATAGTGGTTTCTTTCAGAAATTTTAAGTGTTTCGGTCGAAACTAACAAGAGGGAGGAGCTCAATCTGATAAATTTGATTTGTTGCTCTAGGCCACAAGATGACAACTAATATACAACTTTTCAATATACATGAAACAAAACAAGCAGCACCAAACCGAGGCTTGCTTTTAGCACTTGCTACCTGGCAGACAATTGTGTTATGGTTTGAGAGTTACCACCGGAGCTCTCATCAAAGGAAAATGTTGACTTGTAAGCTGCAGGAGCCTGCAGAGAGCTGGTAGCATCGCTGTTAAGCAAAACCAAGACATCTGCCATTGTTGGCCGATCTATAGGGTTCTGTTGGACACACAGGAGGCCAATTTTGACGCATTTCAGCACCTCGTCTTCAGGGTAGCTTCTTTCCAAAGAGTAATCGATCATCTCTGCAATATTTCCCTCTGACCAGTACCTCCATACCTAGCATTATTCACATGTTTGTCTTAATTTTAGTAATGATATGTAATTATGTATGTTTGGCTATCTGTAGCCCTGAAAATGAAACTACTACAATGCAAGCAGTTTTTTTAAGATATATAAATCAAAGATGAATAAAAATCCCTACAAATGCAAGCAGTATCATGTATTCCGATCCCTCAATGAGTTAGCTAACTGGGGTACTCACTATGCTTAATATATCTTCATTTTGCTCTGAGAAATTGGGACCATTATTCCTGCTCCTGCCCGTCACAATCTCTATGACGAGAATGCCAAAGCTGAACACATCTGATTTCATAGAGTATTGCCCATGCAAGACATACTCAGGAGACATGTAGCCGCTGCATTAACAAGTAGAACTGCATGCTTAGAAGGAGAATTGCATAGCTAGAGTGCAAGAGCTGCATGTGTGAGGTGGTTACAATGTTCCAACGATGCGGTTGGTGACGTCTCGTGTCTGGTCCTGGCTGAATAGCCTGGCGAGGCCGAAGTCCCCGATTTTAGGATTCATGTCTGTGTCTAGCAAGATGTTGCTCGCCTTCATGTCGCGATGGATGACCCTCTTTTGGGAATCCCGGTGAAGATACTGCAGTCCCCGAGCGACCCCTTCGATGATCTTGAATCGTGTCGTCCAGTCTAGCCGTCTTCTTCGCTCTTCGTCTAATTAATTAACAAGAATATACCATGGTTATTGTTGCACCTGAGAATAAATATTACAGTACAATTGATTCAGAGATAGTGTTAGTGTTACCAAATAAAAAGGTATCGAGGCTTTTATTGGCCATGTACTCGTACACGAGTAACCTCTCTCCCTCTTCCAGGCAAAAACCCACGAGCCGGACAAGGTTCCTGTGATGAAGTTTGGCCACCAAAACCAGCTCGTTTTTCACCTCTTCCAACCCTTGGTTTGAATCCTTCGCTAGCCTCTTAACGGCCACTTCTTGTCCCGAGAGAAGTCCCTGAATTGATTTGGTTTCTTAAGTACTTCTTACATGGAAATTCTGAATTTCATAGCGCCTTAAAAACCCGACTTGCTGTAATTAATTAACAGTGAACTCATACTTCTAAAAAGCATTTGTAAATTAGTATTTTGACCATGCTTGATTAACACCATGGAATCAACCATTGTTTTCTCAAAAGAAGACAGGCACTTCCATACCTTGTAAACTGCACCGAACCCCCCTTCACCTAGTTTCTTGCTTTCGTCGAAGTTATCCGTTGCCACTTGCAGCGACGACAGAGGCAGCAAGATCGACTTGACACTTTCAAGATCCTCATGTGTATCAGCTGGCAAATTTGCATGGATTATTCGACAAATCAGTTAATGGATACTGATGATTAACAGTGTTAGGCCAAATTTCTGAAGAGTTTTATGCCAAGTTGTGCAGGTGACTCACGTCCGGAGAAATGATGCCCTGCTTTTCGCGATCTTCTCTTCTTACGCATATTCCACAGACAGATGGAAATTGCAGCCAGGATTGCAGCTGCCACTATCGGCATGACAATTACCAGAATTTTGCTTGCTGAATTATTCTTTGCTGCACTTTTGCAGGGGAAGTAATTATCAGTTCAAGATTGCAAAGCACTGCGCCTGTTTTCTCATGTGAGAAGCTGAATACAGTGGTAACTTCGAGGTTCGTGATGCTCAATGAATGAAATTGAGTTTTTCTTTGTGAGCTAATAAACAGTTTTTATTAAGACTCAATTAAATGTGTTACGGCGACAAAAAACAGTGATCTCTAATGGATATCATGATGCGATCCAATATTTGCTCTGCTAAACAGCAGGTGCTTACTAGGTGCGGCCATTTGCTAGCTGACGCGAATTAGACAAGTAAAAAAAGGCAGACTTATCAATTCAAGCATAAGCCATGTAACTGAGTGATGACAAGAAGACAGGAAGAGACGTGATGTACTTCGTATGCTTCATTTTAGTGACGCAACGAAGGACCAATCAAGTAAACTAACCATGTTTGTTAATATTTCAAGCATGGGAGTCTCATCCATACCTATTCCCAACTTAAGAAACTCATACACATGCTCATATCTATGGGTATCAATTCTTTCCCATATATGTGAGGGTATTTGGGCCTGTTTGGTACGACTTCAACTCTGAGATTTATGTCGGATTTAAGGTTTGTATGGTATAATAAAATAGTTTAATCTTTTATTTTTAATCTAAAATAAAAATTAGATTAGTCAACTAAATACTCTCAATCCATCCACAACTCTAGATCTAGGATTTCTTAGAACTAGATTTAATTAGCTTAAAAATTATGAATCTAGAGTTATGTCATATATAACCTAATTAATGCTCGGTGGATATACGTACCTATCATGTCTCTTACTTACAAACAATAAGCAACACCACTCACCGATGACGCGAAGCCAATGGGCACCGGCATGGGGTGACTTGAGATTGGGGTAGCAGGATGGGGGCGGTGGTGAGGAACTTGACGATGGCACCGACACATGACTGAGACAGCACCACGGCAGGATGGGCACACGTCGGCACAGGACTAGGCGACAGCACCAAAACGCAACGGAGGTGGCTAGATTGGCAGAGACTAGGGGGTGACGGAGATGGCGGCACTGACAAGAATGGGGACTAGGGCAGTTACTATAATTGGGTTATCGAATGCTAATGAGATTTTTTTTCAATTTGATCCATTAACTTATATCCGAATATGCATGTAACGGTTATGGAAAGTATTTTCTCATACATGTACTTGTTACCTAATGGATATGACTTTTTTCACATTTATATACTAAGGGTACCAATTTTTTATCATACTCATTCCAACAATTACCTATGGATAAATGGGTATTACCATCCTTAGGATTGTCTAGATTTGGCGCCTGAAATTTTTTAAAAAAATTGTCACATCTCTATCCTTTGGGAGAAGATTTTTTAAAAAAATTAATGACTCTCATCACTCCCATTATCCCATATCATTCTCTATATAGGACATATACGGTATGCTTACCTGCCGTTGTGCCCGGCGCGGGCTCCGGCTGGAGCCCGTCGGCCCGCTGCAGCAGCATCGGGGCGCCGGTGTAGAACGGGTTATCCACCTCGGACCTCAGGCTGCACCTTGAGCCGACGATCCTCGAGCCCAACGTGCTCAGCCTCAGCACGAACGTCTTCCACCACTTGCCCACGAGGTCATCAAGGCAACTTAGGCACTGTGCCGTCGACTGATCCGGCCAGCACTGCGCCGTCGAGTAGATGTTACGGAACCCCGGGTCGGTCCCCACCCGCTTGGCCGTGGCGAAGTACAGCCTCGTCGAGTTCTCCACCGCGTACCGCGCGGTGGCGTTGAGGAGGCTGATGACCGCGCGGTCGTAGCCCGCGACGTCGGCGCTAGTGATGTTGCCGCTGCTGTAGAGTGGCACCTCGCCGGTGTTGTTGGTGGAGGCGAGGAAGTCCTCGTCGGAGAAGTGAACGTAGCATTGGTTGTAGACAAAGACCGCTGCTTTGGTGCGGTTGCAGACGTCGCGCCCTATGTCCTCGGCGACCCGGGTGCCGCAGTCGTAGCAGTCGGAGACGCTCACGTCGCCGCGGCAGAGCATGACTCCGTAGACGGCTTCCGGGGCGTTGCCGATGACGCTGGAGGCGAAGAGGGTGGGCGACGTCGAGTTGGTGCCGAAACTGGCGTTTGATCGGAGCGCCCCGATGAGGTCCAGGAGGTTGGTTTCGTAGGTGTCCCCTGCTGTGTAGTTGCCCCCGGGGCCGCACACATGCCACGGCTGCGCGGCGGCGAGCGGAAGCGCGACCACCGCGAGGAGGAGAACGGCATGATCAACGAACGACGAGCGCCGCCGCATGGCTCCGTCAACTCGCAGCAGGCAGCAGGAGCGGTGGGAATTGGGATGGAAGCAAGGTCGTCGCGCGCCCGACTCGATCTGCAGCGATAAGCATCCAACGCGGTAGCTAGTTTCGGGCAAGCTGCATCGCCTACCCGAAAAATAAGAAAAAACGATGTGAAATGTTGCTTTCTGGGCAACTTGGCAAGTTGCATGCGATGGGGATTGGAGAGACTGGTCAAAATTCACTGAACACCGTCAAGTAGGTGTGCACGTCGTAAAGTACATTCAGTGGAGATGATTGGTTGAAACAAAAACTAAACTAGAATAGTATTCCATTCGATTTCATAATTATTAATAATTTAAATATATTTTTATATGTGAAAAATAAATTAATTAGTATGTATATTTCTGGTTTCCCTTATACTCCCTCCTTTTTTTTAAATAACGTTGTTAACTTTTATCACAATATTTGATCATTCATCTTATTCAAAAATCTTTTTAAAAATTTATTTATTTTGTTATAATTTGTTTTATTATTGAAGGTACTTCAAGCATAACTTATATTTTTGCATATTTGCACAAGATTTTTGAATAAGATGAATGATCAAATATTATGATAAAAATCAACGACGTCATTTAAAAAAGAATGGAGGGAGGATTAAATAAGGTTGTGTAATACTTATAGTTAATAAGTTAGCTGGCATGCATACCTATATGAGTCGAAAGTAACATATCAATTAATAAAATGTCAATAATTAGCATTAAAATAGTCTAAACCTAAAAGGTTATTTGTAGAAATATAGAACCGAAGATAGCATGATTATTTCTTATTTTTATGTAAATTATTTTAGTCTTGTCATTTTTTCTAAATATAAGTTATTTAGAATTTTTATATACATTTTATCTTTTTTATATTTGACTTTATCATATACTATTCTCATAAATAAATAAATCATCTACTCACGGAGTCACGGTCACGAAAAACACCTAGTAGCAGTTGTTTCAATATTGTTAGGGGAAATTACTCTCGCTGTATAAATAGATTATCTTAAACTAAGACACCGTTCAAAGGTACCTCGAAGAAGCATCCTCCGAATCTATCTCTAGGCTTCGATTAAGACCAAGGCCCCCCGAAGCCAGCACCAGGCTTCGATGTACGGCTCACCACTGGATTTGAAGGTCCGAAACCACTTCGAGGAGGACCAAAACTAGAGGCTTCAGTCTCCTCCGATAAGACGTGTGTACTTTTTTAGTATTCATACGGTATATTACCTTACAGTCATGTGTCACTTTATATACAGTATTGTTATATGTCGATTGTAAGTACAAGGTAACTTAGTATTATTCTATTTTCATTCTGTCTATAAATACCGACCCATTTGCTCTTGTAAAAGGATCGAATACACATTATTCATAACTAAAATAATTCACTGGACATAAGGTTATTATCCTATTTAGATAAAGTTATTATCCTATTTAGATGTCTGAACCAGAGTTTTATACACTTCATATGCATAGCTCTTCGAAGCTATTTTAACACATGGCTAATTATTATTACGCCAACAGACATGCATGCTATCATCATGATCAAATGAAATTTACCCTTTGAGACTGAAAGTAAACAATCGTAATATTGGTCAAACAGTGCATCCAGTCACCTCTCGGGCGCGTGGAAATGCCGGCCACGCATATATATAGAGTGAAACTAAAAGTAGTGCTAACTTAGGTCTAACAAGTCAAAAAAAATAAAGTAAATGAAACTATGTAAGTTGTCAACCGTTAACTTCTGCCGCAAAAGTTCAAACTTGGATTTTTAGGATGGAGAGAATAGTAATTTATTTCAGGTAAGTAAAATTTCAAGTGCCTCAGTCGAAACTAATAAGAGGGAGGAGCTTAATCCGATAAATTTGATTTGTTGCTCTAGGCCACAAAATGACAGCTAATATACAAATTTTCAATATATACGAAACAAAACAAGCATCACCAAACCGAGTCTTGCTTTTAGCACTTGCTACCTAGCAGACAATTGTGTTATGGTCTCAGAGTTACCACCGGAGCTCTCATCAAAGGAAAATGTTGACTTGTAAGCTGCAGGAGCCGGCAGAGAGCTAGTAGCATCGCTGTTAAGCAAAACCAAGACATCCGCCATTGCTGGCCGATCTATAGGGTTCTGCTGGACACACAGGAGGCCGATTTTGACGCATTTCAGCACCTCGTCTTCAGGGTAGCTTCTTTCCAAAGAGTAATCGATCATCTCTGCAATATTTCCCTCCGACCAGTGCCTCCATACCTAGCATTATGCATATGTTTGTCTTAATTAATCAGTAGTAATGATATGTAATTATGTATGTTTGGCTATCTGTAGTACTGAAAATAAAACTACTACAATGCAAGCAGTTTTTTTAAGATATATAAATCAAAGATGAATAAAAATACCTACAAATGCAAGCAGTATCATGTATTCCGATCCCTCTATGAGTTAGCTAACTGGGATACTCACTATGCTTAAGATATCTTCGTTTTGCTCTGAGAAATTAGGACCATTATTCCTGCTCCTGCCGGTCACAATCTCTATGACGAGAATGCCAAAGCTGAACACATCTGATTTCATAGAGTATTGCCCGTGCAAGACATACTCAGGAGACATGTAGCCGCTGCATCAACAAGCAGAACTGCATGCTTAGAAGGAGAATTGCATAGCTAAAGTGGGAGAGCTACGTGTGTGAGCTGGTTACAATGTTCCAACGATGTGGTTGGTGACGTCTCGAGTCTGCTCCTGGCTGAAGAGCCTGGCGAGGCCGAAGTCCCCGATTTTAGGGTTCATGTCTGCGTCTAGCAAGATGTTGCTCGCCTTCATGTCACGATGGATGACCCTCTTCTGAGAATCCTGGTGAAGATACTGCAGTCCTCGAGCAACACCTTCGATTATCTTGAACCGTGTCGCCCAGTCTAGCCGTCGTCTTCGCTCTTCGTCTTATTAATTAACAAGAATATATCATGGTTATTGTTGCACTTGACAATATATAGTACAGTACATCTTGATTCAGAAGTAGTGTTAATGTTACCGAATAGAAAAGTGTCGAGGCTTTTATTGGCCATGTACTCATACACGAGTAGCCTCTCTCCCTCTTCCAGGCAAAAACCCACAAGCCGGACAAGGTTCCTGTGATGAAGCTTGGCCACCAAAATCAGCTCGTTTTTCACCTCTTCCAACCCTTGGTTTGAACCCTTCGCTAGCCTCTTAACGGCCACTTCTTGTCTCGAAAGAAGTCCCTGAATTGATTTGGTTTGGTATCTCAATTACTTCTTACATGGAAATTCTGAACTTCATAGCGCCTTAAAAATGCATTTGTAAATAAGTATTTTGACCAAGCTGGATTAACACCATGGAATCAACCATTCTTTTCTCAAAAGAAGACAGGCACTTCCATACCTTATAAACTGCACCGAACCCCCCTTCACCAAGTTTCTTGCTTTCGTCGAAGTTATCCGTTGCCGCTTGCAGCGACGCCAGAGGCAGCAATATCGACTTGACACTTTCAAGATCCTCATGTGTATCAGCTGGAAAATTTGCATGGATTATTCGACAAATCAGTTAATGGATACTGATGATTTACAGTGTTAAGCCGAATTTCTGAAGGGTTTTATGCCAAGTTGTGCAGGTGACTCACGTCCGGAAAAATGCTCTGCTTTTCGCGATCTTCTCTTCTTACGCGTATTCCACAGACAGAGGGAAATTGCAGCCAGGATTGCTGCTCCCACTATCGGCATGACAATTACCAGAATTTTGCTTGCTGAATTATTCTTCGCTGCACTTTTGCAGGAGAAGTAATCAGTCCAAGAATGCAAAGCACTGCGCCACTGCGCCTGTTTTCTCATCTGAGAATCTGAATACAGTGATAACTTCATGCTGCTCAATGAACGAAATTAAGTTTTTCTTCGTGAGCTTATAAATAGTTTTTATTAAGATTCAATTAAATGTGTTACGGCGACAAAAGAAAACAATGAGCTCTAATTGACATAGTACTTATATATACCATGTAACTGAGTGATGACAATAAGACGGAAGAGACGTGATGTGCTTCGTATGCTTCATTTTAGTGACGCAACGAAGGACCAATCAAGTAAACTAGCCAGGTTTGTTAATATGTCAAGCATGGGAGTGCCTAGGGATACAACAGATAAAATACTTATGGGTATATCTCATCCATATCTATACCAAACTTAAGAAACTCATACACATGTATCTATGGGTATCAATTCTTTCCAATCCATGTGTGGGTATTTGGACATATTTGATGCAGCTCTAACTCTAAGATTCATGTTAGATCTAGATTTATATGTTATAATAAAATAATTTAAACTTTTATTTTTAGTCCAAAATAAAAATTAGATTGCTTTATTAAATATCCTCAATCTATCAACACCTCTAGATCCAAGATTTCTTGAAACTAGGTTTGATCAGCTCGAAAAAATTCTAAATATAGAATTATGCCAAACAGGACGTTAATACTGGTGAATACACGTACCTATCATATCTCTTACTTGCAAGACAATAAACAACGCCACTCACCAATAGTGCAAAGCCAATGAGCACCAGCATGAGGTGACTTTAGATAGGGGTAGTTGGATGGGGCTGGTGGTGAGGAACTAGACGGCAGCGCCGACGCGCGACTGAGATAGCACCACAGTAGGATAGCACACGCCGGCACGGGACTAGGTGACAGCACCAGAACACAACGGAGGCAGCCACATTGGCATGGCTAGGGCTTGACAGAGATGGTGACACCGACAAGAATGCGGACTAGGACAACAACAGGTATGGTTTAAGGGGTGAGTTATGGTTTGTAGGATTTATAGTTACTATTATTGAGTTGTCAAATGCTTTACGCATGCAAACGATTACTAGTATTTTCTCATATATGTACTTGTTTATCTCATATATATACTTGTTTATCTGATGAATATGACTTTTTCACATTTATATCCTAAGGGTATCAATTTTTTATCATATTTATTCCTAATAGAGTAATTACCTACAAATAAATAGGTATTAGGTACCCTTATCATCCCTAGGAGTGTTTAGATTTCAGGCGCCTGAAATTTTAAAAATTTGTGACATCTCCATCGTTTGGAAGAAGATTTAATGGCTCTCATCACTCCCATATCATTCTCTATATAGGACAAAGAATTTTTTATAAATAATATTTATTTTTTGAAATTATAATTCTGGATAGCACCGTCAAAAAATTACAAAATTAGACCTGTCGACAGAGCTTCTATCGATATTTACTTCTGAAGTGTCAATAGAGTTTCTATCAACAGAAGCTATGTCGACATTTTAAATGTCGACAGAAGTCTCTATCGGCATTTTTCCGGGAGCAATTTTTCATGTGATAGTTGAACTGTCCACAGAAGCTTTGTTAACATTTCAAATGTCGACAAAGGTCTAGTTTTTGTAATTTTTTCACGGAACTATCCAGAAATATAATTTCAAAAAAATAAATATTATTTATGAAAAAAATTATATGATAAATGCGGTATGCTCACCTGCCGTTGTGCCCGTCGCGGGCTCTGGCGGGAGCCCGTCGGCCCGCAGCAACAGCATCGGGGCGCCAGTGTAGAACAGGTTATCCACCTCGGACCTCAGGCTGCACCTTGAGCCGACGATCCTCGAGCCCAACGTGCTCAGCCCGAACGTCTGCCACCACTGCCCCATGAGGTCGTCGAGGCAACTCAGGCACTGCGCCGGCGACTGATCCGGCGAGCACTGCGCCGTCGAGTAAATGTTACGGAACCCCGGGTCGGTCCCCACCCGTTGGGCTGTGGCGAAGTACAGCCTCGTCGAGTTCTCTACCGCGTACCGCGCGGTGGCGTTGAGGAGGCTGATGACTGCGCGGTCGTAGCCCGCGACGTCGGCGCTGGTGATGTTGGCGCTGCTGTAGAGTTGCACCTCGCCGGTGTTGTTGGTTGAGGCGAGGAAGTCCTTGTCGGAGAAGTGAACGTAGCATTGGTTGTAGACCAAGGCCGCGGCCTTGGTGCGGTTGCAGACGTCTCGCCCTATGTCCTGGCCGGCCCGGGTGCCGCAGTCATAGCAGTCAGAGATGCTCACGTCGCCGCGGCAGAGCATGAGTCCGTAGACGGCTTCTGTGGCGTTGCCGATGACGCCGGAGGCGAAGAGGTTGGGCGAGTTGGTGGCGTTTGTTTGGAGGCCGTTGATGAGGTACAGGACGTTGGTTTCGTAGGTGCCCCCTGCTGTGTAGTTGCCCCCCCGGCCGCACACCTGCCACGGCTGCGCGGCGGCGAGCGGAAGCGCGACCACCGCGAGGAGGAGAACGGCGTGATCAACGAACGACGAGCGCCGCCGCATGGCGCCGTCAACTCGCAGCAGGCAGCAGGAGCTAGCGGTTGGAATTGTGATGGAAGCAACAAGCAAGCTCGCCCGGCTCGATCGGCAGCAATAAGAATCCAACACGGTAGATAGTTTCGGGCAAGCTGCATCGCCTACCTGAAAAATAAGAAAACTAACGGTGTGAAATGTTGCTTTCTGGGCAACTTGCCAAGTTGCATGCGATTGCTGCCTATATCTAAGCCCACGGAGAGACTGGTCAAAACTCACTGAACACCGTTAGGTAGATGTGCACGTCCTACAGTACATGCAGGGGAGATGATTGGTTGAAATAAAAAGTAAACTAAATTAGCACATTTATTCTTTTTTCTTATGTAATTATTTAATAAGTTGTTTCAGAATTTATATATAGATATTTATCTTTTTTATATTTGACTTTTATCAAATAAATACTAACGATCTTATAAATAAATAAATCATATTTTCTAAATAGAATAAATGAGAGAAAACAAAGTTATTTAAGCTGTTTTTGAAGAAATCCAGTATGAATCAGAGTAGCCGGGTATGTATATACTCGCTGGTCGCGATCGGTCGGTCTCACGGAGTCACGGTCACGGTCTGACGGAAACCACCCAGTAGCAGCTGTTTCGACATGCGTGCTAATCATCGTGAAACTAAACAATCGTATTATTGCCTATTGGTCAGCACGTGCATGCATGCACCTCTCGCGCGCTTGGAAAAGCCGGCCGCGCGCGCGGCCACACACAGTTTTATAGACAGAGATATCAATCAAACTAAAAGTAGTGCTGGCTTAGGTGTGACAAGTCAAAAAATCAAAGGAAATTATGTTAATTGTAAGCCGTTCACTTGTGCCGCAGATAAGTTCAAACCTGGACTTTGGAGGTTTCTAAGCATGCACGTGCACGCTTCAACTGCTCCCCATGTAAGATGTCATCAATCAATAGGTACCTTATACCCGTTTACATGTAGATAATTAATCTATTATAGAACGAGTATGGAAAAAATTGATACTTACGAATATATAAATGAGAAAAATAGTATATCCATCAGGTAAATATGTACAGATATGAGAAAGTACTACACATATCCATTTATTCATATATCCGAATATATAAGATTATGGGTTAAATTTTTGGAGAGACCAAAGGCCACAAGCAGCCCAAAAACCCATATGCTACAAATCCTAACCAGTTCCCACTTTCTCTTTCCTAGCTTCCCCTCTCCCTCAATCATCATTCACGCCGCCTTGCCCCTTCATTCCACGCGCCGCCGCTCCATGCTCCCTCACTCCAACGTCGACACCCTCTCATCCTACTCACGCGTGCCACCGTCGCTCTCTCCCCACGTGCGTCTCCGCCGCTGCTCCCTCACCCGCACACATGGCTGCCGACTCCTTCCCGCTCCGGTGTGTGGCGCTCCCGGCCTCCAACGCGTGGCCTCACCTCGTCTAGCTGTCTCCGGTGCCGTGCCACCTCGCCCTGGTGCCCTTCGGCGCCGCCCCGCCCCACCCCACCGTCCTCCGCTCCTACGTTGCCGCCCCATCCTGTCGCTCTCTGTTACGGCACCACGCCACCTCGCCATCCCTCAGTTTTGGTGTCCGAAGTTGCTATGCTTTCGAGCACAACCATAGTTATGGGTATCCGCTGGTTACTAAATATTCGTATGGGTATGGATATGAGAATAAATTGATACCTAGATAGATACGGGTATGGATATATGTTTGTTATTTCATATACAAGTATAGACGGATCATACCCGTAGATATTTTAGCCGTCGTGCCAGGTGGGTGCCCGTGCGGCCGTGCGTCTTGTTTATTCGCGGCGTAGGCGACAACTTGGAGGGACGGACTGCGAGAATTGTTTTACTGCACAGTTCAGTTTAGTCGAGACGAGTGGAGCAAGGCAGCTCCACGGGTCACACGCACGAATTGAAGCCCGTCTCGCTCAAGCGGAGTAACCTACACATACCGGTGGATAGTGGTTTCAGGCTTTTCTAATGAGAAATTTTTTATATATTATTATAATTTTTAATAATCTAAAAAAACTCAATTACTGTTAATAACACATAAATGATACGTTTTCCAACTGTAAAAATTATAATATTATATTTTAAACTTCTTTGTTTATTTCTTCTTTTCTCAACACGTCGACTAGACCAGTTGTCGAGATAAAACCCCAGATACTTTTGATGTGCTTTTGTTGGACTGGTTCGAAGAAAAGTCTAGCCAGATACTACTCAATATAAATGTTGAGACACATTAGGAAATATATCCTTGTAAGCCGAAAGGACATAACTCATCACTTATAATCTCGCCCCCACACTATATGCTAAGGACACCCCAAAAGAGGGTTATTTAGGCTAAAATCCATACATTCACACTTAAATCACAATGCAAGACACAGAACATAGTATTATTATTCTAAGGATGGCTTGAAGATGTCTAAATCACATGTCTCTACTTCTTGTGTTGACCATCAAGTCTCAGATCCAATGCTTCCCTCACTGCACAAATAATCACCGAAGATATCTTTTTAATAGACTACTCGATAAAACCCCAACACTAGGCGTTGGCAAACATCCATAGGTGTGTAGCTATGTCCTAGAACAGTGTTGATGATGCAGAATTGAAGGCAAAGAGAGACCCAAATCTATAAATGGTCAAACAGACGGAATGACACGGGTAAAGCCTGCCAAAGAATGTCCCAATTTTCTCACCAGGTCATGTTGTATTAGTCCATGGGTTCACTTAGCAACCCAAGCATGATACGAAACATGCTTAACCATGTCAGGCTGACTCGGTGAGCCCAGTGAGCCCACCATACCCATACTAGCCTGAAAACTATGTAAATATCGTGTTTATGTTGTTAGGCTCATATCAGCTCATGACGTGCGAAATAGTAGGCTTACCGGCCAGTAGTTGTAAACGAGTCATACCTGACTTGCCACTATGCATCGAGGTAAGGACCCAAACACGACACGTGAGTACATTGGCATAGGCCCAACAACAAACAGGTTACGCCATACTTGGGTTGGGCCAAATTTGTGGGCTTCAGGCTAGGCCAACGAGGCCAACGGGCCTGGGCCTGATGACAATCTATACCCGCATTGGAGGCGACGTTTCTTGAGGGTGATCCGGTTCACTGATTGAGGTTGGCTTTGTATTACTTTAAGTTGATAATGCACTATACAAACCGTCCAATAGTCAAAGCGTCAAACAGTAACCTCGATGGTTAGAGTAGAGCTACCTCCTCTCGCTCACCGTTAGAGGTGGGCACAAATTAACCGAAAACCGAAAACCGAATCGAACCGAACCAAACCAAACCGAAAAAAGCACAATTTTGGTTTTTTTTAATAATATTCGGTTTTTATTTTTATTAACTTCGGTTTTCGGTTCGGTTTTCATCGCTGGAAAACCGAACCACCGAAAAAACCGAATACTGTAACAGCTGCCTGTGATATGGGCCTGTTTATGCGGCCTGTCACTTGTAAATGGGCCTGTTTATGTGCCTGGCCCATGCAGAAATGCAAAGTGCTGCCTGCCAACTACCCAGCCTGCTCTAACTACCCCGCACCGCCAGCGAGACCGCAGATCGCCTGAGTGCTTTTACCGCGATAAACCTAGCACGAGTATTAGTCAGTAAAAACCGAAAAAACCGAACCGAAATATTTCGGTTTTTTTGTTCGATTTTATCGGTTTTATTAATTTCAACACAGTATTTGATTCCTGTTTTTTAAAAACCAAACTTCCTAAAAACCAAAAAACCGAACCGAAAAAACCGAAAAAACCTATTACCCACCCCTAACCGTCTCTTCTCAGTCTACAAAAGGGGAAAAGCTGGCATCCTACAGCTCGTGCTGCTGGCCTCCCGCTACTGATCGCCGGCCAGATTTGCCGCCGGTATCGATGGCAACCACACTTATTTTAAACTCTTATATAACTTTTCTAAAAACTTTTTTTAAATGCAAAAAAATCGAAAAAAAAATTAAAATTGTTTATGAACTTTTTAATATTAAATCGGTTCTTTTAAATCCTCAAACTATTTATTCAAAGTGTTAGTTGCTTCTAGCTCGAGAGGCAGATAGATGGGTCACCTCGGGCAGTGTCCACAGTTTAATTAGGCCCATAAATTTCCCAGCCCGTCCATGTGGGGTCCGATGAGATGGGCCTCGACCCATCAACGTGTACTGCCTGAAAGGCTGGAATTTTCGTTCAAACTCTCATCCTCCAAACGTGGAACTGGGCAGAGGGTCTTTGTTTCGGCCTTCCCAAACGAGGTCTCATGGAGTGATGGGTCAGCTTTCTAACAGGCTATTTCCTCCTTTGTATCACCCAATTTATAAATTAAACTCACTGCTATGAATTACAAACCGACAGTAAACACAATTTCAATAAGGAAAAGAAAAACAATCAACAACTGTTGGTGCTAGCTCTGGTTCGGCACATGCTACCTGGCAGATAGTTGTGTTATGGTCTGTGAGTAACCAGAGCTTCCACTCGTGTGATGTGAGTAACCAGAGCTCCCATTGAACAAAAATGTTGGCCTAGCTGCATGAACCGGTAGAGTGGTGGTAGCGTCGCTGTTAAGCAAAACCATGACATCCGCCATTGTAGGCCGATCTGTCGGATTCTGTTGGACGCACGTGAGACCGATGCTGATGCATTTCAGTACCTCCGCTTCAGGGTAGTTCCTTCCCAAGGAATGGTCTATCATCTCTGCGAAATTTCCCTCTTCCCAGTGCCTCCATACCTACCATTAGTTACATATAGATCTTTAATGGTAACAAGTAATAACGATAATGCATGAAAAGCTAGTACCATGATGTAGAGCATTTTTGTGTATTCATCTGTAGTTTAGGTAGTTAGCAGGATACTTACTATGCTTATTATATCCTCATTTTGCTCTGAGAAATAGGATCCAGTGTTTCTTCGGCCCGTCACAATCTCTAAAATGAGAATGCCGAAGCTGAACACATCTGATTTCGTAGAGTACTGACCACGCATTACGTACTCAGGAGACATGTAGCCACTGCATGCATCAACAATGAGCATTTCACATGGTTAGTTTGCTAGACAGTTGTATATACACTTAGAAACAGATAAGTGTTAAAGATGATTACAATGTCCCGACGATGCGGTTGGTGACATCCCGAGTCTGGTCCTGGCCGAAGAGCCTAGCGAGGCCAAAGTCCCCAATCTTAGGGTTCATGTCATCATCCAACAAGACATTGCTCGTCTTCATGTCACGGTGGACAATCTTCTTCTGGGAGTCCTCGTGTAAATACTGCAATCCTCGAGCCACACCTTCGATGATCCTGAATCGTGTAGCCCAATCTAGCAGCATCTTTTGCTCTTCGTCTAATTCACAAAACTATGGTTATTGCTGTGCACGGAAAGACAATACATCTACATTTAGAGATTCAGATGTAATGTTATTAATAGTACCGAAAAGAACGGTGTCCAGGCTTTTGTTGGACATGTACTCATAGACGAGTAGCTTCTCCCCCTCTTCCAGGCAAAAACCCACAAGCCGGACAAGATTTCTATGATGAAGTTTGGCCACGAGAACAAGCTCATTTTTCAGCTCTTCTAACCCCTGGTTTGAACCTTTTGCCAGCATCTTCACGGCCACCTCTTGTCCAGAAAGAAGTCCCTGAATAATTTGGTATGATATCTTACATCTTGTATGGAGGTATGGATGGAAATACTGAATTTTGTAATGCAAACCTTATGTGCTATAATTGTTCAATGGAAATCAACGATGGTTCAAGAGTTACACATAAAGACTACTGCCATAGCCATACCTTATAAACGGCACCGAATCCACCCTCACCAAGTTTCTTGCTTTCGTCGAAGTTATCAGTTGCCACTTGCAGTGACTCCAGAGGTATCAAGGTTGACTTGACATCTTCAAGGTCGTCAGCTGTATCAGCTGCCAGATTTGGATGGAGAATAAACCGTTAGTGGATTGTTCAATGGAAGTTGGTATGAGTTTGTTCCAAATTGTGCAGACGACTCACGTTGGAAGAAATGCTCTGCTTTGGGCGATCTTCTCTTCTTACGCGTATTCCACATGAAGAGGGAAATTGCCGCTACAATTGCAACTGCAACTATCGGCAAGGCAATCACCAGAATTTTGCTTGCTGAATTACTCTTACCTGTATTTTTGCAGGGAAAATAATCAGTTCAAGTATTTGATGTGCTAAAAAAGACAGAATTGATTGATTCGAGCAAGCCATATAGAACATAAACTAGTTCATAAATCGTGTAGTTATGTAGTGACGTGAAGACTGGAGAGACGTGATGTGAATATGTGATTCGTGTACTGCATTAGTGACGAAACGAATGAGGCAATCAAGCAAGCTAACCTCCCGTACTGACAGCCACAACAGCCGGCGCCGGCGCCGGCGTGAGCCCGTCGAGCGGCAGATGCACATTCGGGGAGCCGGTGTAGAACGTCCCCAGCTCGGACCTCAAGTAGCACCGGGCGCCGGCGACCCTCGCGCCCTGCCCGTTCAGCGGAAAGTACGACTTAAACCATTGGGCCACGAGGTCGTCGAGGCACCTCCGGCACAGCGCCGCCTTCAGGTCCGGCGAGCACTGGGCCATCGAGTAGATGTTACGGAACCCCGGGTCGGTCCCCACCCGCTGGCCTGTGGCGAACAGCCTCGTCGAGTTCTCCACCGCGTACCGCACGGTGGCGTTGAGGAGCTCGATGACTGCGCGGTCGTAGCCCGCGACGTCGGCGCTGGTGATGTTGGTGCCGCTGATGAGGAGGGTCACATCGCCGGAGTTGTTTGTGGAGGCGAGGAAGTCGCCCCTGTCGGAGAATTGGGCGTAACATTGGTTGTAGACGAGGACCGCGTCCTTGGTGCGGTTGCAGGCAGCCCCCACGTCTCGCCAGACGTTCGTGCCGCAGTCTTGGCAGTCGGAGCCGCTGAGGTCGCCGCGGCAGAGCAGGAGGCCGTAGACGGCGTTCGGGGCGGTGCCGCTGGCGCCGGTGGCGAAGAGGGTGGGCGTGGAGGAGGCGTTCGCACGGAGGGTGAGTGCGAGGCTGTCGAGGTTGGACTCGTAGGTGCTCCCCACCGCGTATTTGCCGGTGGTACCGCAGGTAGGCCACGGCTGGGCGGCGGCGAGAGGTAGCGCGACCGCCGCGAGGAGGAGAACGGCATGAACGAACGACGAGAGACGCCGCATGGCTCCGTCAACTCGCAGCAGACAGCAGGAGCTAGCGGTTGGAATTGGGATGGAAGCAAGCTCGCGCGGCTCGACCGCTTGCTTCCATCGGCACCAATAGGCATCCAATTTCCTGACCTCACCTGTTCGACATGTGCAAGTGGCTGAGCCTGATGGAGGGACCCGACGAAAAACAAGTTGCATGGAGGGGACGACTGTATCCATCAAATCATGGAGAAATCATGGAACGTAATAAGTTTGGATTGAGATCCCGCCTATGTATCGGATACGCAGATACACACACCGAATCCTCCAGAATCAGAATCAGGATACATCTATGCGGCGAGTATATATAAATAAATTAATATATTTTTATTTGTTCTTCAAATAAAAATAATTTAATATGACACCGATTACCCGTTTACCTATACCCATATTGTTCCACTCATTTATCTATTTAACATTAATATATAAGCAAAATCTAAACCCTAACCACTCCACCCACCTTTGCCCTCCTAGCCACCACCCTCTCTCTCTCCACCCTACTCTTTAGCCGCCGCCCCTCCCCATCTTTTTCCTCCCGCGCAGCCCCTCCCCCTCCCCATCCCGCACCGGCTCGCCACCCTTCCAC
>KE372274.1:295639-335870 GCA_000418225.1 Zizania latifolia
AGCGGGGTCGCAGGCGGCGCGCTCGCGCAGTCGGTGCTCGCCGAGAGCGCCAGGTCCATCAAGCTCGGCCCACCGCCGCCGCCCTCCGGCGGACTTCGTGAGTGCCTCGACCCACTCCCCACTCCCCATACGAATATCTTGCAAATTTTTTCATGAATTTTACCGAAACGTAGCTGAATTCAGTTGATCAGTGATCGATGTAGAGAAAAAACTAACCTTGTTGTTGGTCTGTGTGTGCAGCGGGGACGCTGAACTCGGACCAGGCGAGGGACGTGGAGCTTCCGCTGAAACAGAGGTTCTACCTGCAGCCGCTGCCGCCGGCGGAGGCGGCGGCGAGGGCCAAGGAGTCCGCGCAGGACATCATCAACCTGAAGCCGCTCATCGACAAGAAGCAGTGGCCGTACGTCAGGGACGACCTCCGCCTCAAGGCCTCCTACCTGCGCTACGACCTCAACACCGTCATCTCCTCCAAGCCCAAGGACCAGAAGAAGGGCCTCAAGGACCTCACCGGCAAGCTCTTCGCCACCATCGACGGGGTACGTAGCCATTCACAATACCTACACCACCTTGCAACTCTCAATCTTTCAGAAAGATGCAGCCTATCAGATAGTTTTTCTTCAGAAATTGCAATCGCTCAACCTGAACTGTCGACAGAAATGAGTCTTTTTTTTGCTGTTTGTTTTTGCAGCTTGACCATGCAGCCAAGATCAAGAGCCCCGCAGAAGCCGAGAAGTACTACACGGAGACCAAATCTGTTCTTGGCGATGTCCTCTCCAAGCTAGGCTAGAGGGATTCATATAATGGCCATGGAATTTCTGTCTTTTTTTACGTTTGTTCAAATGGAACCGGCAATGTATCCTCCGTGTTGATATTGTATCAGCAAGCACTTACGTATGCTTCAATCCTGAGTTGTCGACAATCAAAATTCCAACCAGATGCACTTATCTGAAAACGAGGGAGAAAGCCAACGCGTCTCAACAACATTAACGCGTAATTTCTTTGTTCAAATGCGTTATATTGCAGGCTTAGTGTCGAAATAAAACGGGGAAATACATGGAGGCAATTAAAGCCCAGCAGCAATAGCTTGCATATGCACATCGTTGATCCAAACCAAAACAATTTAATTTGTTTATTACCATGTATCCTGTTAGGCGTAGATTATTTCGACATTTAAGTTAAGTGGGCCGTTGCAGAAGGTACAAATTTCTAAAAGAAAATTGTCTGAACCTCTGACACTAGAATATTCAGTAACTGTACAAAATTTCCACCTAATGTGCACCTGCTTATAACACCGAGATGCTGATAGATAGTAGACTCCAGCTTAGGATACACTCAGGATACTCTCCCCGCTTTGTATGAATGAAAATCTTCCATTATTTGGTCAGCATCACTCAATGTTTCTCTTTTTTTATCTGCAAGGGAAGCATGTCAGGTTCCAACATATAATTTACGACTACAAGAAGGCCTTGCATTCATACTCCATTTGTTGATTAATATAAGGGGTCATTTAAAAAATTCAAACATTGTAGCTGTTGACAAACAATTAGCCCAAAAGCATATATGTTTAGTGGCATAAAACAGAGTTTGTATTTGAAAGTAGTTTCACATGATGTTAAATTGATAGTGTTGATAATATATTTTAAAAGAACTTGACGGTTAAAATTTAATCTTAGAGACCGTGCCAAAAAATCGGTGCCTTATATTTATCAATGGAGGGAGTATACTACAAAAATTGGTAAAGATAAAGGCAGCATGCATGTATATGTTGTTATGGAGAATCAAATAACTATGTCAACATAAAAGTACAATACATCAACATGCACAAAAGTATGTGGTATTTAGCCAAAAGAATTGTTATGCGCGCAAATTTTTTTCCTAATTTGATATGGCATCTCAAAAGAAAGGTTACACCTTAGATGAAGTCCAAAATCATACCGTGGTTTGCAATGCTATGTACTATGGAACCATGGAGAGATTACGTATTGATCAACAAGAAGGTAAACGAAAGATACACTAAGGCCATCTCCAATGGTTCGTGCAAAGTGGATCATTGTTGGCTCCTTATGCACCGGTTCATTCACCGGAGCAATTGAATCTTAGGGAATCTTTTTATGAATCTATTCAAAAACATACGCCGATTCATGCTGCTTAAAAAACACAAATGGCCCACATGTAAGAGAGTTAGTAGACACATAAGATGAGAGAGAATGAGTGTACAAGTAGTTTTATATTTCTTTTCTCTCTCTTTAGTGGATCCCATGTAACTCATGAAAAAAATACCAAAAGATTAAAAATTATTTAGGCTGATGACATGGCATTGGATGTATCAGATGAATCGATCCACACGTCACATTTCAAACCTTCAGGAGTAAAAAGTGAAACTTTGTAGTATCAATTACCATTGATATTCAAAAAGAAGACGATAATTAAAAACTCATATTGGCTAGATAAATAAAATATCAACATATTGCACACAGGTGATGACAAATTGATGATTCCTGAAATGGAGGATATATACATATAAGAAAGGAGGATATATAATCACATTTACTAATCATGACAAGCAAGCAGGTCCAGGCTAACACTTCGCTGCGACATCAGATGCATCTTCATTTGTGCCGGCAACTTGTTTTTATGAAAGGCTAATGCCCTATGGAAATTTAAGAGAAGGCCAATGATTTAGCTAGTGATTGACTTTATATTTATGACATGTCATATATAGCTGATCTAACAGTTCACTCATATAATAGTTAGCTATCTATATATACTATATATTTAATGCGTGACCTACCTTATCATCTCATAAAGTTTCTAGGAACCTGTGCATTAGCGGAATATAAGTTTACATCCCGCTTCTCTTCTCTCTCCTCTGCGTCAACACCAATCTAATGTGATAACTCTTCTGGTCTGCATTATACATACTCTAATAGAGAGTGGTTCGGATGCACAAATATCAAGGAGATTTTACCCAATTTTAGCGTGTCTAATGAATAATTACAGCATTCACAATAGTAAGAAAACAATGCATTCTTAAAGAGAACCGGTAATGCTCAGATCAGACGACGTGAGGGGGGCAGAAGATTAAACGGGGAGAGGGAGGGCGAGATGGCTTACTTGTTCCCACCATCCTCAGATACCTTGTTGCCGAACTGGATGTGGCGGCCGGCGAAGATGCCGCGCTTGGCCCTGCCCATGACGACCTTGCTGTTGGGCAGCATGTCCTTCACCGACTCCATCAGCTCCACCGGCAGCTTCCCCTCGCCGCCCACGCGCCGCACCACCTTCTTGTACATCTCACGCGCCCGGAACGACATCTTCCTCCTCCTACGGCGGGGCTCGGGGAGGTTAGGGGTGAGATTTTTTTTAATAATACATTTTTTATTTAAAATTTTAAATTTGGTATACGAATTTTAGAAATTATAAAAATGATCTTTTGTCGGGCTATGGTATGCCGATCTAGCCCGATTTTCCCTGGATCGGTAGGTACAGGCTTTTGTCGACATACCATCTGTCGATCTAAGTCGATCTGTTCTAGATCGGCATATGGTCTGCTGACAGAAGTTTGTTCCAGTCGACCTAGATCGGTAGATCATAGCCTAACAGAAGACTATTTTTATAATTTCTAAAATTCACGTATCAGATTTGAAATTTTGAATAAAAATGTATTATTATTAAAAAAATCTCTCGGGGTGACGGGTGAGAAGCATCCGCTTCTGGTGGCCGCCGCCGGACTCCTCTCGGCTCGCTGTTGGGCCATAGGCCCGTGGAACATGTGGTCTGGGCCACCTTTTATTTATAGTCGGCCCGTTATCTAAAACTGGGCCCATATTTTGGCATGATAAAATAAACTCATAAAAGCTCGACATAGTCATTTGTTACATTTCATTAATTTCCTCGGAAAGACAAAAACGCATAGACGAAATATAATCCTCAATGTAAAAGTCATGCCTTTGATGAGACAGTAAAAAAGGGTGAACAAATTGCAAGTGGCAGGTTCTGTAAATCGGTTAACCGCGGTAGAAAATTGAAATTATTATCGCTGACGGTCGATAGTAAGAAATAAAAAATCAAAGTAATTTCTCCATCGTAGGATATATCGTTTTTCAAATTTAAAATTCATTCTAAATATAGTGGTATAATATCAGTAAAAATATTTTTACATCTAAAATATCTATACTATTCTTGAACTTTATACTCGTTACTTCACACAGTTATTTGTAGATCTACTCGTTTACTCACTCAAAAAAATATTACGACCATTTTATACATTTCCTTAAGAAATATATTTAATTTTAAAGGTTAATTCAGGAGTAATAACTTTGGTTAGCTTGGTCTGCGAAACCATTGCATCTGGGCTCTGGCCATGCCATTTTAAACAACATTTTTCATTGATATTCGCGAGCGCGCTGCACACGCATTGTCGCCTTCTATTCGTCGTCCTGACTCGTGAGGGAGGCGAATCAGTAAATAAAAACAAGACCGAATAAACAAGAGACCTACGCTACGCTAGGTCGCTAGCAGGCAGCAGCTCTGCGCCCCTGCCGACTCTCCCCTCGCTCGCACGGCGGCGGCGGAGGGGGTAGACGGCCATGGCGAGAGTCGAGGCGGTGGTGGTCTGCTGCCTCTTGATCATTGCCATGGACGTCGTCGCCGGCGTACTCGGAATCCAAGCGGAGAAAGCTCAGTACCAGGTACGTGCTTCGGTGGGGGGGTGCGCGTTTGGTAGGTTTGTGATACAAGGAGGTTGATGTGTTTGTGTTGGCGGCGAGCTTGGCGCAGGGGAGGCGGCTGAGGATACTGTTCATCGAGTGCAGGCAGCCGGTCCGGCAGGCCTACGAGCTCGGCGTCGCGGCGGCCGCCGTGCTAGCGGCGGCGCACGCCATCGCAAACGTCGTCGGCGGGTGCGCGTGCTTCCCCGGCGACCGTCGGCCGTCGCGGAACCGGCAGATGGCGTCCTTCGCCCTCGTCATGTCGTGGTACGGTACCTACCTTTCTTGCATGCATGCAAATTAGCAAGCGCATGAACAGATTTTGAGCCGAGATTTGGGGATTCTTTCTGTATTATCTGTTGCATTGCTCCGATTCAGGATCGTGCTCGCGGTGGGGTTGGCGCTGCTGATCCTGGGGGCGCTGCCCAACGCCAAGACGAGGGTGGCGGAGTGTGGGCTGCCACGCCGCCGCTTCCTCTCCATCGGCGGCATCCTCTGCTTCATCCATGCGCTCTTCTGCATCGTCTACTACGTCTCAGCCAACGCCGCCCGCCGGGAAGACGGCGGCGGCGCGTGATCAGCGAGTGACCCAGTGATAACCCAATCCGTTGCTTGGTTGAGATTCTCTTTTGCTGTGCCGCGAGGAAGGGTTTTATTTTGCTGGATGTACATAGGAATGATTAGAAGCTAGTTATTCCGTAGAAGTTAGTAATTAGAGTTGGTAATATAATATCAGTGTTCATGTAAGCGTCAGTTTATCGGTTGCAATGTCAAGAAAACGAAGAAATCATGTAATCTATGTAGACTGTACTGCTCGGTTCGAGTATTTTCAGCTTACGTCAGCGCACTCCAACATTTCAGATTTTTTCACGAAAGTTATAAAACTTTATATATATAATATATATAGAAATTAACTACTCCCTCCGTCCTATAATATTAGAATATAATATCCGGATTTAATATTTCATAATACAATAAATCTGGACAGCACTATGAAATGTTAAATCTGATCCTAAATTATAATATTATAAGAGGGAGTAACATTTAGAAGCTCTAAAACATTGAAATCTTAGACATTGTTTGCTTGGTTACATCAAGCTAGATGGGATCATCTTATTTAGTTTTTTTATTAATAACTAGGGATGATGATTATACCTGATTATTCGTTTACTAGTGGTTAAAAAAACCATTAAAAGCATCTCCATAAGAATTGTTGTTTTTAGTTCCCTAAAATTTCATATAGTGAGTCATTCTAATAAAATTTAATCTCTAAATCTTCTTACCCTCCAACAGACTCTCAATAGCATATTCCCTATATTTTACTATTATATTATAGCCAGGTGGATTCTACTTACCAAATCTCTCATATTTTCTTTTATTTGTATCTCTTGTATCATTGGCAGGTAGGACCAGAGCGGATAGTGAATAAAAATCACTCCCTACAAGTAGATAGTATGGAGAAAGATTTTAGGGATCTCTAAAAATTGAGAAACAAATAGGGGAGCTGTTGGAGATGTATTTTAGACTAAAATTCCTAATAATAGAGATATGAAGTTATATTGGGCATCTCTTGTAGATGCTCTAAGCTTATGTATGTTCCCAATTCCATATCCATGAGTGTGATATTATGTCATACCTTATACTCGACGGATAAATATATATAGATAGTTACTACCTATACCGATTCGTCCGTTTACCCATTAAGCATAGCTAAATAGACACTCCAACCCTAACCTTATTATCTCTTTTCTTCTCTCCTCAACCCAGCAGAGATGCCACCTCCCCTTGCCGGCACCACCGCAATCGGTCACTGGCCCTACCCCCCGCGGTCACCCCCGTCCCCTGCCATCCATGCTAGCCACTGCCTCCCCCGCGTCGGCCACCGCCTCCCTCCGTAGCGGCCTCCGCTAAACACCGCACCGACCACCCCTGGCCCCCACCGCCTCTGCTTGCCCCTGCGCTAGCCTACGCCGCTTGCGGGTAAATAGGTATACATGCAGGTATACCATGTTCACGTGTAGCGGGTATGGGCACAATTTTTTATCCTTCACATGTAACGGGTACGTGTACGGGTATAAAAAAATTTCACGTCCATGTGTATGGTATGTACTATCCATACCCATCGTATCTTATTGACATTCCCTATGAATGATAGACATTTGGTTAGTAGGTCAGTTGGATAAGATTATCCATCTTGAGAGAATATTTCTTTAGTATGTTGCATGATTCTATTCCATAAAAATTCCTAGACTAACTCGTCCATCCTCTCATGTCGACCGATGCCTCCTCGTAGGCTTGTGCCATCGCCATCGCCTCTCTCTCTCCCCGTCGATTCATCTTGTCTAGCTCAGAAATTAAAAAAAATTGAATGGTCATATCCACTCAACCAAACAAAAAAATTCACATCCATCTAAAAACTAGATCATCCCATCCCATCCCATCTCATCCACCTGCTATTCAACCAAAAGCTGTTATCATTCAGGATGAATCACTTTCTCTGATCGACATGGTTTGACGATTCACTAGACTTGAAGGGTGCGTTTGGTTGGACGACTTTACCTTGATGGGAGATGGTTGTCTAAGTTTTACAAGTGTTTAGTTGAGTGATAGATGTAGATGGGCCACCATAGGAGGGAATATTTCATAAATATGCTGGATAAACTCATCCCACCAATTTAGCTGGAACAAGACGGCTCGCATCGCTGGCAGCCTCTAGCGCTACCGTCGCTTAGCGCCTAGATACAAACACCCCCGCGCGCTCACGCTCCTTAATGTGTCGCTGCAACTCCCAACCTTCCCCTGCGGAGTGCTACCGCATGCCGCCGCCACAGCCCTGACCCCCTGCTGGCGTGCCGCTGTCCTAGCCACCTCCCCACTGAGCACTGCTGCACGCCACCACCCCATCCCCTCCACCAGCGGACATGTTAGTATGGACATGGTATCAAAACGTTAGCATAAAAATGCCTTGGACGCTATGTCATACCACTTCCAATCCAATAAATAATCATCAAATCTACATACTAAACTTTGCGAACATGACAAATCACCTCATCTGACTGTAGTTTGGCATGAAAACTAACAATATGTACTATCGTCACCATATTCACAAAACCACGACAACTAGAATAGTTCTTACGAGTTTACAAATAATAAACTAGCTACGAACGTAATCAATCAGCAACCAATTAATAATTGATGTTTAGCCACAACAAGTAACCAACCATCAGTTTTGTAAACCCATTTAGGGTGTGTTTGCCAGGATTCTCGACGCTGATTCTGTGCAGAATCAATCACTGACAAATGCTTTTTTTACACAACTTTTTCGAAGAATTAGAGTGAATCAGTTCTTGGATTTACACTTGAGAGGAGAAGTGGACAAAACACAACTTCATAGGAGAATCCAACCAACTATTTATGAATATCGTCAATAAGTTGAAGAGAAATTACCCGCCTACTATCCAACCAAACCCCCGTTCCACCTGTGCTCTACTGCAAACCGCTGAAATAAATCTCATCCCCATAGCCACCATCCTCCTCACCGCAGTCCTCCCCACCGTCGGCCTCCTCCATCATCATGGTATTCCTTATGACCACTGTCTTCCTTGCCACCAGCCTTCTCCACCGTAGTTCTTTACCACCATCGTCCTCCAACACAGTCTTCCCCATCATCGGTCTCCCCCACCACCATCATCCTCCCCGTGGCCGGCCTCCTCCGCCCCTGTAAGCCTCGTGGCCACGGTCTTCCCTACTACCATTGTCTCCCCTGTGGCCATCCTCCTCCTCCACTGTCATCTTCCCCATGGTTGCAACCTTCCCTGTCGTCGATTTCTCCCACTGCTATAGCTAGGACTTGGCCCGTGCTTTTTTAGCCTACCCACGACACGATGATTCGGCATGGACAAATGCATGGCTCGTACATGGGGTGTGCTAGCCCGGCCCATGTATGGGCCATGCTTGGGCCAAAGCGATCGACATGATGGGTTGGCCCAACATAGCCTGGCTAATGGCCCATGCTTGGGATAACCTAGCACAGAAATGGTCCACTTGCATAGAAATGCCCTAGCGTACACACGAGTAGTCTTTGTTGGTTTTTTCTGCGTAGACAAATATGTGGAGCCAGGCCATGGTGGAGGGTCTTGCCTCCCAAATGATCGCTAGTTGCTGGAGTATGGAGTACGCTAGCTACCTGTTGTACAGTTGGAGTAATGGAGTATGCTAGGCGCTAGATAGCTGTTAGAATATTGGAGCATGCTAGCTAGCTGTTGGAGTACTGGACTACAATATCAAAACACATGCCTTTGTAACTAGGGACTCGGGAGGGAGCTTGCTGACAAGATGACATGCCATGCCTAGGTCGGCCTAGCTCGATAAGGCCCGGTGTGCCTATGGGCCATGCTTGGGTCTAGTTCTTGTTGTTGCGTGCCTGGCTCGGCACACCAAATCGGCACAGAAGTTGATAGGCTGTGCCGTGCTGGCTCGACATGGCCCAAGTCCTAACTCTACCCACTGCAGTTGTCTTCCCCGCTAGCGGCCTCCTATGTGCTACCATCTTCCCCGTGCCCGCTGCCTTGCCTGCTGTCGGCCTCCTCCGCATATATCGTAATATAGTGGATAACACATTATTTGTTATAATAGATACAACAATACCAATATAGTTTCTATTAGATACGTATATGAACGACTGAACAAGTCATTTCAACATGTTTCAAGTAACATACTTTAATAATTCATCACATAACTTTTTTTTGTTCAAATGAATAGCTGCAAGATGAATCCAAAAGACAGGGGTAAACTGGTTATTTCAGAACATCATCTTGTCTTACAAGAATTATAATCTAGTCATTCATCTAAATGATTTCTCTAATTCTAATTCAACGCAGAATCACTTCTATAGATAACCAGAATTAGAATCTAGAACCGTAACAAACGTCCTTAGCCAACAAAAAATCACGCTTATCGTCACACCCCACGTGGTATGAAACTCAAACCATGAGAGACCGACCGCTGGGCCGCCCACGGTCGCCCACGCCGTTGCCGCTCCTAGCCGCCCGCGCCATCGCACAACCACACTTGATGTCGACACTGAGCACACTCAGATCAGGAACGAAAAGAGCTGGCACGAAAGAACGGAAGGCGTGCAAAACGGAAGAAACAGGCACCAACCAAAATAAGGAACATGAAAATAATCATATTATTGAAGCTTGATTTTTCTCTAAACTACGTAAATTTTTGGTACTCTGTTGCAGATGCGGTAACTCACCGCCACACCCCATGGTACGAAACTCAAACCATAAGAGACCGACTGCTGGGCCCCACAGAGGAGAACGACGTCACGGAACCGGCGGCCAGTTCCACTTTCCGCGCTCCCGCAAATACCCAAAAGAAAAAACTCCGCGCGCCCGCGCCTCCCCAACCGGCCCACCCCCTTCGTCCCGCCGCTTCCGGATCGGTATCCCCGCGACCCCGCACATCCACCGTCCGTCTAAACGCATCCGACGGCCCACATCCACGATCCGCGCGATCGCTTCCCATTGGCTGCCGCCCCGACCCCCGCACCCCTATATATTCCACCCGGCGCCGGGTCGTATCTCCCCACCCGCATCCGCGCCTCCTCGCATCGACTCCGCTTCCCTCTCGCTCGCCGCCGGCTTCCTCCTGTAGCGTGCTCCCTCTTCGTCGGCGAGATGGCTGGCCGTGGCAAGGCGATTGGCGCTGGCGCTGCTAAGAAGGCGACGTCGAGGAGCTCCAAGGCCGGGCTGCAGTTCCCGGTGGGCAGGATCGCGAGGTTCCTCAAGGCCGGCAAGTACGCCGAGCGAGTCGGCGCCGGTGCGCCCGTCTACCTCGCCGCCGTACTTGAGTACCTCGCAGCTGAGGTATGCGTCTCGGATCTCGCCAGGCGTTTTTTCCCGCTGATTCCGGGGCTTTTCTGTTGGGCCGATCTAGTCGGCGTTGTTTAGGTGTTCTTAGATCTGTTTCCCTTCGTTGTCTCGTTAGGCGATATTGATGCGAATGTGGTGGATTTTTTTTTTTTTTTGCGTACAGATGTTGTGTCAGATTCATGTATTCCTGATTTGGATTTGCTGACACGCAACCTGTGTATTTCTCTGAAGATTTTGCACATTTGTTCTAAACTCGTTTTCCTGTTCATCAGGTACTGGAGCTTGCCGGGAACGCGGCGAGGGACAACAAGAAGACCCGCATCGTGCCGCGCCACATCCAGCTCGCGGTGCGCAACGACGAGGAGCTGACCAAGCTGCTGGGCGGCGCCACCATCGCGAGCGGCGGCGTGATGCCCAACATCCACCAGCACCTCCTCCCCAAGAAGGTCGGCTCTTCCAAGGCATCTAACGTCGATGACGACGACAACTGAGGCCCCACCATCCTTCCGCCGACGACGCATCGCGCTCTTAGGAACTTTTTAGCTGTCTGGATTCACAACAATGTTGTTGCGTTGAGCAGTCAGTAGGAATGAAAAGAAATGCTATTTCTTGGTTTTGGTGGCCTGATGGCTGTGAATATGGCTCGAATTTTTTTTGGGTAGTTCACCCAGATGTAGGCCATTGGAGGATAATGTTGGGTTGGTTGTTTAATGGTTCAAGGCACGAGAACAATTTGAAACTTCAAGCTCTCATCGCTTCTCTGCTTTCTTTGCTTTGTTTATCTTGACGATGCCATGTTCATAGGGTTTCATGTGGTGGAACTCTGCGTTTGGTTGGTCTCAGTTTCATCCTGCAGGATCTGCAAATTTTTATGATCCTTTGTGCGATGAACTTATGAGCAGCATCGTTCTGCAATCTGCACCTGCCATCGAGATCTTCTGACGGACTACCAAGAATACATTATTGAACTTCGCCCGTCGGTTCGGTGTCCGATTGCTGTGCGGCAGTAAATCCTGGTGTTCTTGGATTGGTTTGTCCCGAGCTGAGTGGGGGATGGATAGCGTGTCGCATCACTCTGCTAATTAATCAAGCCGTCCGGCTTGGCAACCAGTGTCGATTGAACAGTGCTGATGCGTTTGGTAAAGTAATTCAGAGTCGTTGCAAGAAAACGCTGGTTCTGTAAACCCAGTGGTCTCGGAGGCCGGAGCAGGGTTCCTCGAACCGTATAAGAGCTGGAGTAAGAGTTGTGATTAGACGACCGGTTACTATAGACCCGTTTGGTATATTAAAATAGTTTAACTAATTTCTAATCTAAAATAAAAATTAAATTATCAGGGTCGGCACTGAGAGGGGGCGGATGATGCGATCATCCTGACCTTCAGATCGGAACGGCGCCTATATGTATATATGTATACAGACATACTGAAATATAAACTAGCATATAAAATTGTAAAAAAACATATCGTGGCTCAATGGCTAAGGTGATGCCACTTAAATATGAGATCTTGGTTTAATCCACTAATGGCCTATAAATTCAAGGATTTTTTCCTTTGGCACTTGGCAGTGTTTGATCTATTCTTTTTTTGTTGTTCTCCTGCTTGAGAAACAAACCTTAAAATTTAATAATTATTTATCCAATTAGAAAATTAAATTATGGTGCAAATTTAATATTTATTTACTCAATTAGAAAAATATTTTTATGGAATTGCATATAAAGAATTTGACGCGTTATATGTACACGTACATGTTACACCCTCTCTCTTCATAGGCTCGCATAGGTCGACGTCTTGACGATCTCTTATTTTAAGATAATTTAATATGTACACATTATTCTATATGAATATTATTTTTAGATGTATTTTAATTGTGTATTAGTAAGATTTTACACACATATATATAAATACTGTATTATTGTTATATATAAGGGCCCATAAATTTTAGTTTGTCTCGAGCCTCCAAAATCTTAGGATCGACCCTGTAAATTATTTAACTAAATACTCATAATCTATTCATACCTTAATTAGATAGTTTAACTTATTTCTAATCTAAAATAAAAACTAAATTATTTAACTAAATACTCTTAATCTATTCATACATTTTTATCCAGAATTTTTTAAGTTAGTTCAACAACCAGCTCTAAAATATTCTAGATTTAAAGCTATGCCAAATGGAGGCTACGCTAAGACAGTTGGTTACTATGTAATTACCGTTTACCACGGTTCGAGACAAACGGTTACTACAAATTGTTATGGTCATTAGTGATCCAATTACCATGATTATTGATCTGGTCTGATCACCATTGTTAATGGTTTGGTTTAATGGTTACTGATTTAGTTACTAAGGTGCGGTGCTTGATTATTGGTCTGGTTTGGTCACCATGGTTAATGGTTTGGTTTAATGATTACTGATTTATTTACTACTGTTCGGTGCTAGATTAACACCGTTATCGGTTGCTACTTTAGGTCTAGTTTGGTATAGACATTAACAAACTGATTACCGTAATTAACGGTCCAGTTTAATCTTTTATTGGTCTAGTCTGATTACCATGATTTTATTGGTTTGGTTTGATTGTTTCCGATCCAATTATGGGCTGATTAATACTAACAGTTAATGATTAATATAATTAACGGTCTAGTTTTATGGTTACTCAGATCCGGTTAACCCAACCACTGCTGATCAGAAGCTGGCTGATTTTGCACGCTCGGCCGCCGATGTTATCAACCCACTCGCTCGTCCAGTCGTCCTCGTCTGACCTGACCGTCTCGTACTTAATTTCTGGGAGCACGCAGAAATTTCAGACGTTCATCTCCAGATCTAATGGCTGACGTTGCCAGAGAATTTTCGGCCGTTCATCTCCTATTCTCCTGAACCTAACGATTTTGCTGCTAAATAAATTTAAAGAAACCGACCCGCTTTCAGTGAAATTTATGCAAATTTTCAAACTGTGTTTAATCTTCCGCGAGATGCATTTCCCAAAAAGGGGCCCACGCTCCGCAGCCGAAACGCTGTGGCGGCAAAACCAAAAAACCCAACTGCTTCACGGCTCTCCCCATCCGACGGCCAGGATCGACCGCCCCCGCCCCTCGCGCATCCTGCCACGTCATCGATCCGCGTACTCGCGTATCATTGGCCGCCTCCTCTTATATAATCCTCTTGTACCGCTCGCTCGCTGGCTGCGCCTGCGTCTCCGAACTTTCTCCACTCCTCTCCGGCCTTCGCTTCCTCTCGCCCGCTGATTTCGTCCTGCTCCGCACCCAGACCAGCCCTAGGCATGGCCGGGAGGGGGAAGGCGATCGGTTCCAGTGCCGCGAAGAAGGCCATGTCCCGGAGCTCCAAGGCTGGGCTTCAGTTCCCCGTCGGTAGGATCGCGCGGTTCTTGAAGGCCGGGAAGTACGCCGAGAGAGTTGGCGCCGGCGCCCCCGTCTACCTCGCCGCCGTGCTCGAGTACCTCGCTGCTGAGGTATGTGGAATTGTGTTTTCCTGGTTGTTGATTTGGTTTCGTGCGGTGAATTCGGGCGGGCTTGGGGTTTTCGGTTGTCGAATTTGGGGCTCGGGTTGCGGAATTGGGGGAGTGTTCTAGGGTTTCCAATGGGGAAAATTTGGGGATTTGGCTAAAGGTTCGATTCCGGGTGCGTTTGCGTTCTTTGATCCGCATTGTTCGCTCAAACTGTCGAGGATTTTGGGCTAATTGTTGGAATTCGTATCTACCCTACAGGTCCTTGAGCTCGCCGGGAACGCCGCAAGGGACAACAAGAAGACCCGCATCGTGCCGCGCCACATCCAGCTCGCCGTCCGTAACGACGAGGAGCTCTCTCGCCTGCTCGGCACGGTCACCATTGCAAGCGGCGGCGTCATGCCCAACATCCACAACCTGCTCCTCCCCAAGAAGGCCGGCGGCAGCGCCAAGGCCGCGGCCGGCGATGACGACAGCTAGACTCTTACGCTTCCGACGGTGACGGCGGCGGCGGCGGATGTGGAGGCTGTATCCGTGTGTGTAGTAGTGTGTTCTAGGCTGCTTAGGTGTCGCGTTGATCGCTAGTAGGTTCTCATTAGAAGCTTAATTGTGCTTGTACCGGTGCTAAACTACGGTGTACTTCTGTATGGACAGGGAATTAGTTGATCTGTATTTGTTGCTGCTTCTATAAAAGTATCATCCTTTCGATGACTTGTCAAAAATCTTTCCTGATGTTCAAATTTTCAATTTGTTTCCCTTGTTCCCTATAAATCGTGCCTAATTTTCTTGACCAGTTGACCTTCTTCACGATAACTTGTGAATTGTTCAGTTTATGTAGGCAGATGCCAAATTTGGGTCTGATTTTCAGAGTTCGTGCAATGTTTTGAGCAGGTGGAGCGTGCCATGAAAAGATGCGAGTTGTCTGGTGTTGGATACTGTTAATGGATCATGGATCATGAGACATTTGCAGATCATGCGTAGCTGTTCTTGGATCTAGTGCAGGTTTTGGGGATGCTTGAATTAAGCTCTATGCGGGCAGTGCTGACTGCTGATTTTTTCGTGATTTCAAACAGTGCCAAGGCGGGAAGGTGAAAACTTTCGTGAAGAAACGGCAGGAGGGAGGACCGGGTTTAAAACTGAATACGATTAAAGCATGGATCTTGTCAGAGTATGGTCTATCTGCTGTCTGCTGACCAACCAAACGATTGCATGGTACAGATTCAGAAAAGGAATGCGCTATGCAGAGTTGATACGAATGTGCTTTTAGATTCACCCTGCGTTGTTTCCCATGCAAAAAGCACTTGGGAGAGTTCACGCAGGATCGGAATGCAAGATGTTTCAAGTTAAAAGGTGACATTTGCAGTCATAACTAAAGAAGTAAAGATTACAATTCATAAGTACATGTGCGGTTTTTTCCCTTTCTATCAGTATATATTCCTTTCTGTGCTGGTACAAAGTTGTAACCAAAAAAGAAACAAAAACAAATATACAGCATCAGACTATCAGTCAGCCAGTCTAGTTCCTCCTGCCTGTTATCCCTGCCCTAACTAGGCGGTCAGTTCTGTATCTTTGAATCACAAATTCTACTTTCCTTACCACCACCTTTCAATTCGATGCAGTCTCAGTCACGCGAATCTGTTTTGCATGATAGGATCAGAAGTGCAGTGAAGAGCAGATAACAAGCCAATCTTAGCAGGTTGATTCTGTTTAACCAGTGTTGGCATTATCATTTCCACATGAGTTCTCACACTGAAAGTGCAAGGTAACACATACTTTGGAAGGAAAGGGATGGGTACGTTGATCTAGCTTTCCTCATCAGAACTTGAACTCGAGCTATCTGCCCTCCTGTCTTGAATTGCTGGAAATAGATTAATCCGTGGATCACGGAATGACTGTAACGACTGGGATGGTTGTTTGGTTTTTGCTTTGATTGGAGCTACTTTTGATGCTTCCTTCAGCTCCTTGCACACCTTGTCCAGCATTGCAAGGAAATCTCTCACTATCACAAATAAGCGGAGGCCCTCATCCTTTCCTGCACTCCCATGGAAATAGTCGACAGTGCTTTTAACCAGTGACCGTATTTTCTTTTCTTCCTCAAGCAAGAAAGTAGTATCAGCCTGAGACTGCTCTACGAAGTGCTTAAGCTTGTGGTGAAACCCACTATCTTCATCCAAACTTTTCATGTTCATGCTCAAGAATTCATTGGTTTTCACAAGCTTGTGGCCAAGACTTGCTACCGACATAGCCAATTGATCTGCGTCAAGGATCGCTGCCTTCCTGACATTTTGAAGTTCATCTCCTAAGCTGGAGACAACTTTCAGTCCAAGTTGTTTGTAATCATCTTCAGTTTGTTCGTCATTGTCATTAGTTAGACCATTAGCGTTCACACTGGATACCCTATTGTTCTGCTCTTTTGCAGCCCGTTCAGCACGAACACCTTCAGAACGAATGATTTCCTGAACAACAAAATGCAATAGTGTTGTCTTTCCATCAGTTCCTTTAACATCAGACAACTTAAGGAGCGTGTCGAGTTTGAAAGCCTGAGCTCCTCCACGGAAAGTGCCAACATTCATTCGATTTCCGGTTTTGAGGACTGCTTCAAGTAACTTCAAAAAAAGACGGCTATTTTTAAGCTCCTGGCAAGCCACCTGATAGGGATTTTAATGACAAGATAACATAGATCAGAATACTAATCAATATAAAACCATATCATGAAAAACATAATTTTTCAGGGGTTCATGTTTTAATAATTGTATCTCAAGGCAATAACTTTTCAGTAACAGTGCAGTTATAGTTACAGCAAAAAATATAGTAGATTATAATCCTTGAGATGGAAATGTTAGATCAATAGAATATTAGACATCAAACAAACAAGGCTGACACAACACCGCGGCAATGTAATCTAGAAGTTGAGAGCTTATATCAATCATTTTTCACCTCTAAAGTGGAAAAAGATTGCTTCACATTTGAAGCTTCTTCTGATAAATTGGCCATGAAAAGTAATGCATCGAGGCGCTGGAAAATATAAGGAATGTCTATGATTGCTCTTAAGAATTGTTCCGCAGGACCAAGTTGAGATAATTCCCCAGTATACAGTCGAAGCCTGAGCTCCTCGTCATTACTTGGGGTCCATCTTATCAAGGTCTGTATCAAATCAGATGGAAGTTCATTTCCTACAATTTGTCAAGAAGAATTTTTAAAGTGAAATCCAAGATCAGGTTCAGTTCCTTTTTTCGCTTTCTGGATCATGAAACAAAATGGTTAAAAGCACATGAAACCAGGTTTTAGATGCCCAAAGACAACAAATACCAAATGTACACATAAGATGCCAATACCCGAAGCCAATTTGACTTCCCATGGCTAGTAACATGCATCTACTTGCAAGATAATCCTGTAAAACTTTGCTCAAGAAATGCATTTGAAGTAGACGACATGGATGATTTCACTTGTCATTTCTGTTGCACTATTTGCTTTGGTGGAACAAAAAACAAATAAGTTAACCTTATCATCCATAGCTCAGACGAGTTATTACAAGCAAAGCTATAAACTTGAAGCTGGGTAATAATTCAGAGTATCAGCATTCCAACATAACTGAATTTTCCAACTTTTAGAAAGATATCGATCGTATCATCAATATGCAGCTAGTAGGCTGTAGATTTTACCTTCCTTAACTGCACTACATACTTCCTGAGGTGAAACACCAAGTGCCTTCAATGATATAGCCAGGTTCTGTGCCTTTTTGGGGTCAAGTATCCTTACAAGTTGAGTAGCATCTTTTGATGATAAATCTTTCTTGTTGTCACTGCCTTTCTTGTCAGTTGAATTATAACCAAAAAGGCTTTCAATCATATCCTCATTAAACCTGTGAAACAATATCAGTTACTCTTAATCTGTTCTTGCAATAGTAAGTTAAGACACAACAGCTGCAATTGTATCTGGAAACTTACTGGAATGATCCAGATGTAAGATGATCCCACACCATCGATTGATGAGCATTCGCCGTTACTTTGTCCCAAAAGAATGGTTTGAGCTTAGTTTTAGCTTCACTAGAATCTTCAACGGCACCTGTTTTAGCACCTGACTTCTTAAGAGGTGGCGGTGGGCGTGTTTTTGAAGAACTAGGCATGGCTGGTGGTGGTGGGCGGGGTGGGCCAGTAGATTTAGGCGGCGCTGGGGGAGGTGCAGCTTTTGGGGCAGGTGGTGGTGAAGGTTCTGAGGGAGGAACTGGAGAAGTTTTTAATGGTGATGCAGGAGCTTGGGGTGCTGGTGGAGAAAGAACCTTTGGAGGTGGAGGAGCCGGAGGTGGAATCACAGGAGGAGGCATTGGTGTTGATCCTGGCACAGAACCAATAGAAGCGGCTACTGACTCAGCTGAGCTATCATAGACCACTGGGTGCACTGCATTGTTCGCGCCATCATGTGAATTTAGTTTCACATGGTCATTTTGACAAGCCTCTGACTTCAGTGACAATGCTCCAAGCTTATTGACATCAATTGGATTTCCTTGGGAAGACTTAGAAGCAGCTGCAAAAGAAAGCATAACTACTAGCATTAGAAGAAAACATTACCTTATTTTGGAGTATAGGGGTGGATTTTATACCAGGTAAGTTGCTCAGGTTTAGACTCAGAAGTGGTTTATCATCCTTCAATTCATACGAAGAAGTCTTGTTTCCACGGCACATACAGTAGCACAAGCAGAGAAGAGCCATAAGAGCTATAGCAGCAACAGACAAACCAATGATAGCGGTGGTTGGCCTGCCACTGCTGTCCTTTTTTGCTACTGATTTCGTAGGGGGGACTTCCTTTTCTGTAGGTGTTGATTTTGATGAACTATCTGGTGAGTCTGGAGATGATACACTGTCAGTTGGTTTCTTTGCAGGTTTCGATGTAGAAGTTTTCCCTGGGTCAGGTTTTGCTGCATGAGTTGCTTGTGCAGGTGGTGGCCTTGATGCTTGTTCTGGTGTTAACGTGGTAGATGAAGGTCCCTGGTCAAGGTCTCTTCTTAGTGAGGAAATAAGCGCTTTGATATAATCAGCAGACAATGATTTTGCTCCATCTTGTCCAAAGACACTTGGGAAATTCTGCTTGCTTAAACAGTTCAGTATAATGCGCTTGATTTCTGGTGGTATTGCACTGGTCCCTTCTTCAATGTCAGGAGAAGCGTCCTTACTATCTTGTCCAGATATCCTACGGAGAATTTCAAATATATGATTGTAGTTGAAGTGGCGTCTAACATCTTCAAGATCTCTCTTGTCTAACCCACACTTGTCCCATGCATGCTCAACCTGTATAAAATGCAATTAGTGTAGTCACTCTCATCAGTACATATAATTAATGAGTAAAATATGATCTGCCCCAGATTTGCAGTCATATCCAACAAAACGAAACATGAAATACTATAGTTCACAGTTATAAAGTAACGGCCATTTATGCCATAAAATGTTACGTTCTACTAGTTGGATTGAAAACAATTATATTCACTACTTAATGTAGTCAACTAGTCATGTTCCTCTATATGAGTCTCCATTTGCCATGTCAATGACAAAGAGGGATCTAATATCTCCTTGTGCTCATCATCTTAATTTTTTTGTCCAAACTAGGCGATAACATTACAATGGAAAAAACTGATAACAGCATTATCAAAAAAGAGAAAATTGATTCAAAACTCTGCTGGCAAAGGTTAAATTTATGTGATCAGTAGTTCAAAACAAAAAACAAACAATAATCCAAAATGCAAATAAAATCCTGCTTTGCCTTGGGAATCAGCTACAAATTTCAGTACTTATGTCTGATCTTCCATGCAACTAGCCAGTTTTCCTGTGCAATTATCCAGAGCTAGGTGTTATAATCTCTTTCAAAATAGAGTTGTATTTGCTCTACAAGACTACAACTCATATGTTTTTTCCCTAAAAATACACTTGTATTTGTTAAACAACTGTTACATCCTTACCGTATATATGCAATTAATATGCACAGTTATAACCTGAACTCACCACAATCTAACGATGAACATCTCTCTTATCCAATTAATCTACAACGTTATAACCTAAACCTACCACGATCTAACGGTGCAAATATTTCTCTTTTTCTTCAATTAACGTGGTAGTTTGTAGGCCCTGATGCCCTGTATCAAATAAATATCTCTGGACCTCTAATTGATAAGCCAACCTGACTCCTTGAGCCCTTCTACATCATCCATTGGGCTGCACCTCTCATCATCAGCATTGCAAATTTGCAACAGAAAGGCAACCGACCTAAACACCACATCATATAAGTATAGCTGTATAGGTGGGCAACACGATGGGCTTCTATGCTCTTGAGAGAAAAGTCCTGTCTAGTGCCTCGTCACACACAATACTTTGTTCTTGATCGTCAAACTACATGCTAACACAATCTTGCTAACATCTCCATACAAAAGTTGCTATCATCATCTCTCGGCAAATGATGTATCATACAGATTGAAACCTACCATATGAATGAAAAAAAATATGGAAATGTACTTACCAATAGGTCTACTTGCTTGATGAAGGGCGGCGTCAGAGCAGGTGGCGACAGGCTCGCGGCGACGAACATCCCCTCGCAATCTGTCGGGACAAGGAGCTGCAACGAGACGAGGCACAGTGCGAGGAGACATTCTCTCCTACAACGCCTCGTCATCCCGTGCTTCCTTCTTACACCAATCCGACCATCTCAATGTAGATGATCTGGAAATTGCGCCAGAGATTCCTCCTTTTGGAGATTTCTGACCACATGCAACAATTCCCCAGCCCCGTGGCGCGAAACAATCGACCAAACCGAGTGATTCAGCCAAAAAAAGTTCGACGATTCAGGAAACAGCTCCGCTTGATTTCGAGAGGAACGCGCCCAAGTGCTCATCCAAACACGCGCCGCGCAAGCGATGCGACGCTGGACGATTGAAATGCTTCAAAAACTTCAGAAAGAGACGGGAATAATTCGGGGGTTTCCACGACAATGGAACCGAATGCACGCCGGGATTTCCCCCTCCTAAAAGCGAAGAAATCAGATGGTGCAGCAAGCAATCCCCACCAAGCTCGAGGCCGATCCCCCAATCCGCAAAAACAGAGACCCACCCGAAGAACAAGGGAGGAAAAAAGAGAACGACAGGGGGAAGTCCAGTCATGGAAATGGACCGATGTCCCTCCCGCGGAATCCGCGGCGGCAGCGCCACGAATTTGGGCTTGACCTGGAGCCACCGAGACGGCCAGCCAAAGCGTTCTCGACGAACTGAGAGAGAGAGGCGGAGACGTGACAGTGTTTGAAAGTTTTCAAAAAAAATGTTTGAAAGTTGAAACTCTTTTCTAATCTATCCATTTGAAAAATTGAAACCCTGCTTAAATTAGTGTCGACGATCATGCATTCATATCACATTTACACGTGACAAATATGATAATTTGTCACTTCGCGATAAATAGTTGAATGATATATAATACAGAATAACAATTACTGTACTCTTAAGTCTATCGGACGGTGTGGCCTGGTAACATGCTCCTGAGCGACATGGATCTGTGTGGCATGGCCCAAATAACATAATTTGTTTTAAGTGTTTATATATAATGTTTCAATCAATTCTGATCAATGTTTCATATAATTATAGGTAACGTTTTACTCGGTAATATGTCATATTTCAATGCTTGCGGTTGCAAGTTTAATTGGATAACTAGGATTCGGCGCAAAAAAATTGAACAGCTGTGAGCAGCGTCCGACATTTTGCCTACCATCGTACGTCTGGCCGTGTAGATGTTTTTTATGGCTATGTTTGGATGGAGGGATATCTTGGGACAAGATATGATGATCTCATTTTTGAAGATGTTTGGATTGAAGATAGATAAGACGGAATGATCCCTGGAGAGAAATATTTCTTTCAGACTCAGGCGAGAAAATGATGCGTGGACCCACATATAAGGTATCACACGCCATATTATTCTGTCCATTCAACCAAACAAAGATTATGAAATGGATTCATGCCACTAACCAAACAGTTACTTTTGATTAATTGTCCGTTTACACACGTGCGAGCAGGCTACCATGTCGTTGTGATAACTACCGATTCCAATTATCCGGTCGATAGAAGACCGGAAACAAGCTTCGGTTGGTCAGGTGAATCTGTAATTCTGTATTCACTTATAACTAGATTAGTCCAATGGCATATGGGTCTTCGTTGAGGAATGAAAGCGGATCGGATTCAGACGGATAATAGTCATACCATATCCTATACCTTTTTTTACCGTGGATTCGGATTCGGTGCGGATGTCAAGCGGATGCGGATATGGAACAGATTATTTCGGATGTCGTAGTCGGAACGGAGTCGGGTCAGAAACGGATTAAAATTATCGGATAATATGATAATGCGTGCATGACAATGAAAATAAACTATGTCACATTAGCAGAGTGCTAGTAATATAGAATAATGAAAATAACAATATAATAAAAGATAATATGATATCCATTACTCCATTGATGGATATAGAGACCATGCAGAATATCTTTTATGGTTAAAAAAGCTAGGAGCAAAGATTAAGATTACATTTTCTATCATTTCCCCTGCCAACAACACGCCCACATAAAAACATCAAACATGAGCCTTTAACTGCAATTATTCAGAGCATGCTATCTATGACAGAAGCTATATTGGCAGCTCAATTATTTACTCAAAACCAGTAATAAGCGACAAGCACAAGTCAACAACATGTTTTGGCCAAGACAAGAGCTACTATGACACAACGATTAATACACAGAAAAGTTTTCTAAGAAAACCCACCCATCCGTGCGCAATACAGCACCTCCCCCACTCGCTAAGCACCAGATTGAGATTGTTCTGTCATCTCCTCTCTACTCCTGAAATCACTAGGACCATGCAAAAGAACTCACCTGAAGCCAGGAATCCAAAAAAGCATAGAACAGCCTGGGTGCTCGGCTCCTACTCGTCGCCATCCGGTGATATGAATCTCCTTGTTTTTCAATTTTGGGCTTACAAAACAGACATGGCCCGATCAGCCCACTCAATTTTGGATTATTCGATTTTGGCATGTTCGAATAATCCGTATAAGAAATCAGATAATCTAAATCCAACGGATTTTACCAATATCATATCCGTATCCGTATCAAAAAATTCAAATCTGGATCCGAATCCATCGGATTTCAAAAAACCAATACCATATCCTCAATCCGATCGAATTCGGATCGGATATTATCCGATCCGCTTTCACCCCTAGTGGTCGTCGTAAGCCATCATTCCTGGGCCAAAAGCAACATGAGCCTTCATATTTTACGACCTGGTTTCGATACGACAAACTGACAACGTGTTTCTTCTTGTTTCACTTGTAAGTACGTTTCAAATTCGGTTTTGTTCAGTCTGATCTGGTCGTCTCCTGTTCTTTTAAGCAGGCGGAGAGGAGAAGCTGCTAATTAATTTCTTTCCCGTACCGAAGAAGATGAAATTTCTGAAGGATTTCATTACTAGTCCTCGGTCAGACAATACTCTGTCCCCGTTTCAATTTTCAGAATATAAGCATTTACATTTTGTTTATTAAGGTTGAAGAGAAAAGATTAGGGTGGAAGAATGGTTAGAGCTAAGATATAAATAAGGGAGCCTTTACGGTACAACATGTATCTCATAAGGAGGTAAGACTTCAAACAAATCAGAGCCCCTGACTAAGTGCGATTAAATTAATTATATAAAATTAAATTTTATGGTAACCTACTATAGCCAATACTCTCATCTCCTCCCGTCGTTCTTTGGATCCTTGCCGCTGTCGCCGCCGCCCCGTCCGTCGCCCCCGCCCTCCATCCCAGCGCTCCCGATGCCCCGCCATTCGTTTGGACTCCCGCCTCGTGCCCTGTCCCCCGCGTCATGCCCCCTATGCACCACGTGCCATGCTCTGCGTAGACCTGTCCACCGTCGCCACCCACACCCTGTCCCAGCTCATCGCTCCTGGCATTTCTGGTGCCCCACCGCCCATCCGAACTACCGCCCCTCGTCTCATCCCCCGTGTCGTGCCCCCCATGCACTGCGCGCCATGCTTCGTGCTGCCTCGGCCGCCGCCACGTCGTGCGCCACGCTTCCAACATGAAACGAAGGGCCTGTGAAATGGAGAGAGAAGAATGAAAGGGGAGGAAGAGAGAGAAATAAGAGAAGAAAGAAAAAGAAAAAAAGAAAAAATCTGACCTATTATCTTCGAAGGTAATATATCGCTCTATTTAAATCTGAACGGTTGGATCATACAAAATTAATGGTCCACAATAGTTTAGAGTACCATAAAATTATCCATAAATAAAATTTGAACAATAGATATTTGATCGTACAAGTAGTACTATAGAAATTCTTATAGTTTGAAACAAAGAGAAAATGTATCTGGATGGAAGATATAAACATAATCGGGTACATAACCTTAGATTCTAGACATTGCTCGTTAAAAGGGTGATTATAGTTGCTTATAATATATGTTTACGTTCAAACAATAAAACTTACGCAAATGTTTCATCTAGGGCATTCTAGAAAGTGAAAAAATCGAACAATATTTTTACACTTATGAAAAATATTTTATTGCTTAATCAAAAAATATTTCAAATAGATGTAACATTTAACGATGTTGTTTGTGACATAAGAAATTAATATATACAACATCCTTATTTTTATGTTTCAGCAGTTGAAACTCAATGTTTCATTTTGGCTAATGTGGCTGACGATCTTGGTTATTGTTGCTTTAACCCACATCAATATATGTTATAAATTGAGAACACTACAGGTTAGCACCTAGTTATCCCACCGAAAGTAGACTAGTGCTATTTTAGTATGAATTAACCGATGGACCCGACCACTTCAAAACTGACTAATTATCATTCATCATCGCCAAGACGACGTTTGACCAGGGTCAAAATATTAAAGCACACCAACTCAGAGTCAGAGACCGCGCGTCCGATCCGTTAATCCGCGCGCTCACACCTGTTCACATCCACATATAGATTAACTTTATATCATATTTTGTCTAAACCGTTAATTATGTGCTAGGATAATATAACAATCTTAATCCATAGTATCTATAAGTGGTGTCTTAGTCTCTCTTCCTTTAGATACTACTCATATATACTATCTCTCCAATAACAACAAAAAAGCATTTTAATTCTAAACAAGTTGAGGTAGCCTAAAATTAAAACACAACATGAGTCATTAATCAAGATTCATACACATGAATAGCTTCTCTCTATGTACTTCTATTCAAAACCAAAATTTTAGAAATATTTCATCATTTTAAGTATCTTTTCATTGTCTCCTCCTATGTCAATTGATAGTTTTTTAAAATAAATTTGTATCTAATCACATATCTTCTTTTTTTTCTCACCCGGTCTTCTTCTTAGTTTTCTTGAATATCGTGTAGAGCTATTTTTTTGTGTGAGACATCATTTCTTTATGTCATCTCAATAAATCTTTTGACAAATCAAATTTTAACTAACATAATAATATAATTACCGTTAATAAATCATGTCAGTCAGGATTAGAACTGCCGTGCCCTGACTGTTCGTACATCCACTCTCATGTGGCCTCCTGCATGCCACCGCCACGTAAGCGCGCCCGTCACCACCCCTGCCGTGCCACAGCGACCGGTCGAGGTCTGGCCCAGCGTCCGCGTCCGCACTCCGCAGAGATAGGGGAGATACCACCAAGCTGACCGCGCGCCGGATTTCGATCGGACGCGCGCGCGCCGGCGGATGCGCTCGCAGGCGAAATACGCACAGTGCATCACGCAGCATGGGCTGTTCGTTCCATCGTACGGTGGCGAGCGGACGGCCTTTCGGGCCCACTTGGCGCGCCGCATCTGCGACGCACGCACGCACGCACGCACGAGTGCCAAGTTGTATGCTGGATGTGTAGTGTAGCGGCCGGATAGAGTAGATAGAGCGGGGTGGATTCGTAGGGGGCGGCAAACTGCCCATCGTGCCCCTGGATTACGTCTAATCCGCACGAGGCGAGACGTAGATCTTGAATTGATTTGATGGATTATTTTTTTGGTCAGAACAGCCAGAGATCGATCTGGTGGGTGATATGAATGTACCTGGACTGTTTCCACGACGCGGTTTTAGCCTTTTTTTCGAATGAACGGGAGGACGGTGCATACGTCGACAAGTGTCACGTTTTGTGCTGTGGGGTGAGATTTGATAATTTATTATTGTTAAAAAGTATTTTTAATTTTTTATTCTTATATATATATTATTGTTATATACGGTCTTATGTGTTATTACTATCGTCTGATCCGTTGCTGCTGTCAAATTATAGAAATAATAACAGCTTCAGTACTTGAGCCTAAAAAGTGACGTGGTCTAACGAAAAGTTCCATCGGGGGCAACTTCCTCAATACTTCCGTTAACCAGTTATGAACTAGTTTCAGAAGAGGCTTTGTAACATAATCAAGTTAGTCAATTTTAGAGTGAATTTGGTAGTGACAAATAATTAAGACATACAAATTGGTCATCTCGAGCTCTGGCTGTCAAAGCTGTCAAAGCTACAAGTCAAAGCTGTCAAAGCTACAAGTCAAAGCTGGAGTCGTAGAACCATCTCAAACAAAGAATGGTATATTGGTATGCACGTGTCCGTCTAGAACCTTACTATTTGTAGCGCGCGTTCAGCTTGTACAGACTGGCTAAAAAGGACGAAAGCAACATTTATGCCTGATTTGGAAAAAGCAAGAGTTTTACAGTTCACATAAATTAATTTGATTTTTTATAAAATTCTTTAAATTTTCTTCAATTCAAAGGATTATCCTGCTATCTGATTTCTGAACATAAATGTATCAAATCAGCAAATGTCTTGGGCCGCATGAGTGCCATCTATATATGTCGCAAACATATGCAGAATATTTCCGTATTATTTATCTTATTAATTGAAGTGAGTATAAAAATCTGAATTTCAAACCGTTACTCGATAAATGAGCAGGGACCATGGTTGCATAGAGTTTCGTTGAGTACATCCTGTTTTTGTATTTATTTATTGAAATTGGAGTTCGAACGATTATTTTACTTTATATGTTCATTATTCATGTGATCTCATATTATTTTTATCCTAGTTTATGATATCGTTATTCTTAATTATTTAAATAAGCAAAATATTTTAAGCTTGATTCTTATTACTATAGATTCTTTATTGTATCTGTTGTATGTATTATTTTCTAGTTCTAAACTGTATTTGCTGGGTATTTTATACTCATGTCTATTTATACTTTCTCTGATTTCTTGTATAGGTTGTTTTAGACTTTTTAACTCTTTTTCAAGTATAAACTATTTTAGAATTTCTAGACACTTTTCATATTTTCCTCATGTTTGCTCTCGTCAAATTATATATATATATAAAGATTACATGGGCGGGTAGTGGCACCCAGCTCTTACACACTTAAGCACATTACTAGATTATTCATCTTAGTTTTATTAAATTTTAGTTTTGTACCTCGTGTCTGGTCTATCATGGTCGATAATTATGTCGAAGCATTACGGTGCAGCATTACAGGTGTGGATGACACATGGATTAAAAATTTTATAAACTGCATGCTGTGTGTATATCCCTAAACACATGGAAGCATTTTTAATAAAATTTATACTTAGTGTTATAAGTGTTTTATAGCTCTCCAAGGGTGTGGACAGCTGAGGTGTTACAGCAATATACTAAATTGTTATTACAGTACTAATCCAGCCGTATTTTGGTTGATGGTGATCAGCAGACAGCACATGTTTTTCATGGCCATTGGAATATTGGTTTACACGGTCAGCCACACGGCTAATTACGCGTTGCTTGATAGGAATTAACGAATTGATGAATGTCAATTATAGACCGTCTTCTCTTGTCCTTTTCGGATAGATGGAAGCTTCCAGAGCGGCAATTATAGCTCGTCTGGTCGACCCAGCTGTTTTTAATATAATCTACGGCCATTTCAAACAGAATTTAAATTGTTACTCCATCGGTCTTAAAATATATGTATTTTAGACTTTAAAATCTGTCTCAAATATAACAATTTAGTACTATAATAAAAGACCATTTTTATCTGTAAAGTATATATACCACCCTTAAACTTTATTACTCGTTATTTTGCCTAACTACTTCTAGGCTCACACGCAAGGTCTATTTGATACAGCTCAAACTCCAAGATTCATACTAAATCTAGGGTTTATATGGTATAATAAAATAATTCAAACTTTTATTTTTAATTCAAAATAAAAACTAAATTAATCAACTAAATACCCTCAATCTATTTACAACTCTAGATCTAGGATTTCTTAGAATTAGGTTTGGGCAGCTTAAAAAATTATAGATCTGGAGCTATATCAAACAGGGCCTCACTTACCCCCGAGAAGGATATTATGGTATTTTATATATTTTTTTAATACATATGTCTAAATATAAAAGTTCTTATGTTTTTGGACAGATGGTCTATGATTTATAATTTTATCCTCACTATGATTGAACTGGTCAGCAGAACAAATTGCATTTTATAGTTGATTGAGTGATAAGTACCCATGAGTAGGCAACTTGCATACCAGACGGCAACTAATACTGGTCTACTGGTCTAGACAATTACTCTGAATGCTATTTTAATTGTGTTTTTGTTAGAGGTGAGTATGTATGACTCTGCTACTGGGTCTATACTATGCAGTTGGTTATCTGTCCAACTTAACAAAATGACAAACAATTTCCTCGTAGTAACCCAACAATTCCCTAATCGCTTCCACGGCAAGGGCAAACATAAAGAAAGAAGTATTATATACTAGTCTATATAATGAGTCATACACACACATACATATCATAAGAAATAAAGAATTGTTACTCTCTTTCATTTTTTTCTTACTGCTCAGAGTCCGGTCACATGACAATAGCATAGGTCTCATTTTAAAGTACTCCATCTATAAGTTAAGAGTTTAAAATTTATTTCAAATACAACAACCTGCTTCCTCCGTTTTATAATATTATAACCTAGAACTAAATTTAATATTTCATAATATAACAAATCTAGACATCACTCTATGAAATGTTAAATTTAATTCTAGGTTATAATAATATTACTGGACAGAGTAAATAAAAAAAAACAACTTTTAACCAAAGTATCTATATAAAAGTACTAATTTAATATACATTAAACCTTTTACTAGTCAATCCCTCGTCCTCTCCAAACGACAAGAAACGAGGACGACACAAGCCGATGTGACAGCACTCCCGAAGGGCATAAGACAAAAGCAGGCAACATTCCCGACTTTTTATTTGTAAAAACGATTCGTATTTTCTGGCTCACAAGTGCACTTGCATGCGCTGCAAACGGATTTTCATATAGAATTTATAAGAGCCTACAACTTAAAGCTTGTAGTGGCAACATATTTTAATAAAGAATTTACTTCTAACTTAAAGTTCGAAGAACACATTTGTTCAGAAAAATAGAAAAAAAAAACAAAAAAGTTTGCAGAGCCCTTGAGCTGGGGTAGGTTCAAATTATTGTCGAGATTCTAAAAATCTCGATAATCTTATTTATCACTAAGGTCGATAAAATCATTTATCTTCTAAAAATTTCGCCATTTTTAAAAGCCCCCTATATTTTTCCTGGCTAATTTTGAGGTCCAGTTTATAACCAATCTATTATATTAACCCTAGCAAAAATCTTTCACACACGAGGTTTTGATCTATAGATTATATATTTATTGTTTTATATATATAATGATAGAGACGTAATTTACTAAACAAATTAAGTTGTTTTTTTCAAATCTTAAATTTTTTTTTCATATCGCGGATATATCCTATAATCCTGGCCGGTGCTCTTTTGTTCTCGGACGTCCGGTCCGCATCAGGGGCGACGTCAGTGGCGCGTCATCTGGTGAAGTGGTGGGCCCACTGGCAGCTGCTCGCCCTTCTAGAAGCCTGAGTTCCTGGCCTGTTCAGACCCTGAGGCTTTTCCTTCTCCAACTTTCATACTCATACCGGTCAGCTCATCTGGTCCCATCGGTTCAAGTAGCGTTGATGCATGTGAGATGTGAATCATGTGATCAGCCGCTTGTTTTGGTGCGCGTGGTTTCAGGCCAACAAAAACAGGACAGGGTGCAGAAGTGCAGATCATTAGAAACCTAAATAAACTACAAACTATTACTCCACAGAGGACAGGTATAGTATACACGGAATGGGTATTTTCTTTCTAGTATCCTATACCTGTTAATAAATAAATATCACATATTGCGTCCGTCATTTACCGGGTTCTGTTCGGCTGATAGGTTGGTGCCAACCAAATACAATGTCTGGCCCATTTAAAACACACATGAATTCAAAAATACACCTGGATTGAGAAAACATATGAATACAATAGGAGAAATATAATAGAAATGTAGAAAAAACAGAAGATTTGAAAATATAGGAAAAATTAAAGTTACGTTTTTTGAAACACATGGAATTTTCTTACTTGAAGTTTTAAGCATTGTTTTGCTTTGGAGTTAACAAATAAAAGGAAAAAAAGTTGAAGCGGGTGTTTAAATTCCTATGCTTTTTCTATAAAATCAAAGAAAAACAAAAACTTTCTTCATTTTTTCCTTACGCTAATCTTTCATCTTAAATGAGTGAATAGTATTTGAATCCGACATTTTTTTCATTCTAAGAATCCTACAGGCTACATCCCCTTCCCGGTGGCCGGTGGCATTATCGACTTCGCCATGGGGACAGGACAGGGAAGTCACCGGATCTGTCCCGCACCGTCCCTGTGCTGATCAGGCCGGCGGCGAGCTCGTCGGGCCGAGCCGCATCGTCTCTGTGCTGATCAGGCCCGGCTTGTCAGCTCACGGCTGGGATGTACATGCATCGCTAACAGCAGGGCCGACGCCGAGGCGCTCAGCTTCGACGGGGACACAAGCGCAGAGGGCACAAAGGTTGGCCGCCGACCTTCTAGCCATCGTGGAGACGTGGACTCGTCGTCAGCGGACAAGAGAAGAAGAGAGGGGATTGGGACGAGAGAGCTCGGTGGGGGAAGGTGCTACACCTAAATTGCAGCTGTCGATTTGTTTGCTTCGTACTTTTTCACTCAGTTTTAAAAAAATAAAGAATTCATTTTCAATTCTATCTAAAAATGTTTTATTTATAACTATTTAACTAAATTTCTTCACAAATTAAGAAATTTTATTAGACGGATGTGCATTTACCAATAAAAACATGATATTTTTTGTCGGACAATAGAAAAACAACCTTTTATTAAAGGTCTATATCTATTGAACATCAAATAATTATTTGATTCTGAATGTCCAATCCATGGTTCGTTAAAACCTAAGTGAGAAAACAGTTAATTTGCCATGAATTAAATTCATGTAGGTATTTATATCTTTATTTTGCATTTTTGTTTGTCATTCGTCACAAAGCACAGGCAACAAGATGGTTTAAAATTATTTAGAGGAGATTGAATTTATGTTAGTAGGGTTTTGTTTGTCACATCTCTAGTTTAGAGATGATGAAATTAACTTCAGATCGAGTTAGAGTTACAGATGATTGAGTGTATTTAATTAAACACTATAATTTTATTTTATACTAAAAATAAAATTTTAAATTATTATATTATATTATACAAATCAAAAATCTAATATAACTTTCGAAATATCAAACAAATATCTCGTTTCAAGACGAGGGGAAAGAGGCATCGCATTCTCTTGAGCGAGAAACGGAATCCACCCAGGCTAAGCAATCCCCCTACGGCCCTACCACCACACCTCACCCTCCTTTGTTCGGTTCCTCGCGGTGGGCCCCACGTCACCACCTCTCTGGCGGGCCCACGTCACCGTCTTATCCCCCACCCGCGCCTAATCGGACGGTCCTTGAGGGAGGCCCCACTGCCGGTCCCATCCATCCCTCCGATCCCGATCCGACGGCCAGCAGTGGGTTCAAAGCTCGACCGCGTCAGGTCAAAGCCGCGACGGCGTTGTCCTCGCCGAGCGCGTCACGCGTGCCGTGGCAGAGCCTCGCGGCGCGCGCCCCGCACGTGAGCCGCGCCTACGCCGTCGGATCGCGATCTGGCCGGCGAGGGGAGCTCCCGGTCCCCGACGGCTTGCCAGTGCTGCGGGGCCCCCGGCGTCGCGACGCGGGAGCACTGACCGCCGCGTGGCCGTGGCCGCGACGGCGTCATCCGGGGGGCGCGCGGTACGGTCGCCGTCGGGGACGAGGGGTACGGTCTCCTGTTTTTTTTCCAACTCCGTGATCGGCTCGGATATATAAAAATCGCGCACACGAAAAGAGGGGGCGGAACTCGGAAGAGAGAGGATTGGGAGTTGGGAGTGGGACACGAAAACCAGGAGAGAGAGAAGAAAAGCTAGAGAGATATAGAGAGGGAGGGGGTGGTGGTGGTGGAGTTTGGTTGGATCGGATCATCGGAGCATCGGGCTGTGCAGATCGGAGGAGGTGAGAGCTCTCGTCCTCGTACCTCGTTGGATTCCGTGCTGCTGCGCTACTGATGATGCCTGGTTCTGTTGAGTTTTTTGTTTGCCTTTTTTGGTTGGTATTTACCGGGTTTGCTTCTGGGCGTTTTCTCGATCGCTTCGGGAGGGCGAAGGCGGCATCTTCTGCGCCTTTTCTGGTGGAAGTTTGGTGAATTTTCGGCGAGGGGATGGGATCCTTCGGCTTGTTCAGTTGGGGGAGCTAGTTAGGGGACGAATTTGTTGGGGGTTTCTGTTGGTTTGAGCCAATTCGGTCTGTTTATGATCGCGCTTGAGAGCATTTCGCTGTTGGCGTCGAGAGGGCGCTTCCATTTTGGGGATTAACGAGTTTATCCTGTGCCATCGGTGTGCTGGACTGGATGAAAATTTTGCATTATTGTTGCTGATTTTTCCCCATTTCGTCGTCGCTAATTTACGGTTCGTTTGCTGGCGCTTAACTGCGCAACTTACATTTCTTGCTGGTAATTAGCTTCACGGGCATTCGAGGGCATGAGGTTTAGCTAATTATATCGCCCAAGTTAGTGATCCCTTTGTTCAAACGGAGCTACCCTTGCCTCTGGTTTGTCGAAACATGGTTTGACAAACGCAGCAGTAACAGTTTTTGCCCTGTGAAACAATCATCCCTTTGTTGATTAGGACATAACTTAGAAAATCCTATGTTTCACCTGATTAGTCAGTTGACTCACCTTTCCTGATGGCAATCCATGAGAAAATTTTCTTGCTAGGTAAAGGTGTCACCAGAGAAGAACAAATCAAGGCTGTTCTATGGCTGGGGGTCTGTTAATTTTAGCATTGTCAACCAGCTTACAGGATCTCACAAATTTCAATCCTTTGCTTACTGCATATACTGCACGAGTTCCTTCTTGTTCGAATGATGAAGTTTGATTAGTCAAACTTCTTGTTGGGAGGTACCTTCTTCAGAATTCAGAGGTGGAGCAATAGACCGATAGTCAAACAACAAGGTAGGTCAATTGTCTTCATCCAACTAGATAATCTCATGGCCTACTTAAGATTGGTCGTAATTGTGCGTCTGGGAAGGACGAAGAATCAAACAGCGCAGGCCAATTGCCTTCAAGGCTTCAACCAACTAGGGAATGTTGATGGGGAGGATATGCTTTTTCTTTCTCTCTCCTGTTGTTTGCCCTCCAAACCTCCTTGTTAGGCTGGTTCTTCTCAATAGTACTTGAACACCGTCCTTTCTTTTGTGCTTATTGTCCTCTGGTTCTCATGCTATGTAGATTGTAGTCGAGTTTAACATTCTGGCGAGAAGTACTGGAGTTATGGAGGTGTGATTGGAATATTTCATTAATGATGTGCTTCTTTTTGGAGTTGGGGGCACACCACACATGATGCAATGAAGGAGTTAAGGAAGAAAATTGCTAATATATCTTGATATCCTTTAAGTAAGATGCGAAACAGAATATGATAGTCCATAGATAACATGGGAGTGTCTAAGGTAATAATGAGATGGGCTGGTGGTCAATTGGCGTGTTGTCTGGAATACACTCTTGCCATGTTGTTTGGTCTGCAGACTCTCTTCGTAGATGATGGTACAAGCTGGAATTTATGGATCTTATGTTTTGACCCTCTCATGAATTCATGATTGATGATCACTTCATTTGCCTGAAATGTTTGATTTTGACTTCTGTGGTTCTCCTTTAAGCTTGAGGAATAAGGATAGAACATTTAAAATTGGAGATGATGTGGACACCTTGACAGAGGAACAGTTGGATTTATGTAGAATTCTAGATATCTACATTATAAGCTGTAGTCAATTTAGTGATGGATTCCATTATTTTAGGTTAGATTTCATAAATTGGTTTATTTTTTCTTGGGATTTGGTATATAAGAAATCACTTATGCTGACGTTGATATTTCATCTTAAATTGTTAACACTAATTTCATCCTTGTCTGAAGTGGCTCCAGTTTAATTTAGTATTATTTGCTAGCTAAAACAGTTGATGTTTCTGCTTTTGGCACACATGCAAATTCATGTTATTTTTCCCTAAAATATGTAAATGCCAAGTCAAATATTTATATGCCATCTCAATGTGGCATCCATGTTGTGAACCTGTTCTATTACTATCATATGGCAATCATTTGATGTACCTGTATGGATGCATTTGGGTAAACATTTTTACTGTTATCTCAGTCTGATTGATTCATCTTGTTCCATGCGTGACAGTCCCTGATAATCATAATGCAGTGACAAACAAGTCATCTGTGTTAATTTTATCCATCCTCATAATAAGCAGGGTGCCCTTTTTGGCAATGTTTGTTGCCTGTTGCATGTGTCTTTCTTTCTTGCTATGATTTATATGCTTGAAATTGCACTGATATAGCAAAATGTTCTGTTCTGCTTATTCGTTTTTGCAACCTTCCATGGAATAAATGGTTTATAGTTTCCCTTCTTTTGCTATGTACAGGTCATGAACAAATAATCTCCGTTCATTTATTATGGACTTGCACCAGTTATTAAAGTACAGATTGTCCAGTGCTAACGTTGTGTACGAAATTCCTACAGAGAACAACTTACAAAACTTCCCCTGGCCAGCTAATCCACTGAAGTACGAGTTCAGCGATTCCTCATACACCCCTCTTTCTTCCCAGCTTGAATGCGACAATCTATCTGTTCTTAGCAACACTCCAGATAACCAGAGCTGTACAGAGGCCATTTCAGCCCAACCAATCTCCCCGTTGGAAGCAGACAGCTCATACAGACAGGCGGGCATCCTTTGCCAGGAGAACATTCAAGTGGGACCTGATCCGTTGTATGCTACATCAAGACATAATATGCAACACACTTTACGGGAGATTGAGACCGTTCTAATGGCACCTGATACAGATGATGCAACAACTAACACCAAGCACAGGTTTGAGGAAATCAAGCCTGCTCAGCTTATGAAGCAACGATCGAGGACATGGAGTCATGAGTCACGGCAGCCGCTTCCTGGAGTTGGTCGGTCACAATTTGCATCTGGTGGACACCCCATGGCAAGCTATGAATTTCATCCAGAGAAACGACAAAGGGAGTTAAGGGAAGACCCTCAGATGATTGTGAAACAGCTATTAACCAAGTGCGCTGTGGCATTGAGTGAGGAGGGGACAGAGGAGTTCGATAAGGTTGTTGAAGAGGCTCGTGATGTGGTTTCAATCAACGGTGAACCAATCCAACGTCTAGGTGCTTACCTACTTGAGGGTTTGGTTGCTAGACAGAGAAACTCTGGTACAAACATCTACCGTGCTCTGAAGTGCCGTGAGCCAGAGAGCACAGAGCTTCTGTCCTACATGAAAATTTTATACAACATCTGTCCTTACTTCAAGTTTGGCTATATGGCAGCCAATGGGGCTATTGCAGAAGCATTGAGAAGTGAGGACAATATCCACATAATTGATTTTCAGATTGCTCAAGGGACTCAATGGATCACACTGATACAAGCACTAGCTGCAAGGCCTGGTGGTCCTCCTCATGTGCGGATCACTGGAATAGATGACCCAGTGTCAGAGTATGCTCGGGGTGAAGGTCTGGATATTGTGGGGAGAATGTTGAAAAGCATGTCTGAAGAATTCAATATACCTCTGGAGTTTACCCCTCTCCCTGTCTATGCCACTCAAGTTACGAAAGAAATGCTTGAAATCCGACCAGGTGAAGCAGTTGCTGTTAACTTCACCCTCCAGCTACACCACACCCCAGATGAGAGTGTGGATGTCAACAATCCACGAGATGGGCTGCTCCGGATGGTGAAAGGGTTGTCCCCGAAGGTGACAACGTTGGTCGAGCAGGAATCGCACACCAATACGACGCCTTTCCTGATGAGGTTTGGCGAGACCATGGACTACTACTGTGCCATGTTTGAGTCAATCGATGCCAACTTGCCACGCGACAGCAAGGAGAGGATCAGTGTTGAGCAACACTGCCTTGCCAAGGATATTGTGAACATCATCGCCTGCGAGGGGAAGGACAGAGTGGAGAGGCACGAGCTCCTTGGCAAGTGGAAGTCAAGGCTAACCATGGCTGGCTTCAAGCCTTACCCGTTGAGCTCCTACGTCAACTCTGTGATAAAAAAGCTTCTCGCATGCTACTCTGACAAATACACATTGGAGGAGAAGGACGGTGCGATGCTTCTCGGCTGGAAGAACAGGAAGTTGATATCTGCCTCTGCATGGAACTGACAGGAGTAAGTTGAAAGAAGAAAATACATAACCTATATATATACCGGATTACCTGGTCCCCTTTCCAGAAAGATGCCCTTTAATGTACCTGTACATGATGCTGTACCCTCAGTTTGATAGTATCGCCTTCATTTAGACCAGGATAAAACATTGACAGTAGATTGTAGAAGTTGTATGTTAATAATTTTCTTTTGCGATTCCATGTATCCATGGCTATCATAGTTGATGTCTTGATGATATTCTTGCATGCACTTCTCCAGGCTTGCTCGCTTGATAGACTAATCACCTAAGGATTAGAGTGTGTATTCCTTGATCAATCAATAATTATGCACCCATTCCTGTGAGGGAAGAAGGGTTCTTCAACTCTTCTTAAGTCTGTGGACTCATTACAGTTAAATGTACAAGCAATGTGCACTGCAAGGTCAAACTTTGTGCAGGCATCATCTATACGTTGCTTAGACCATTTATGATTTATATTATTTTTACAATTTATTTTTTCTCAATTTATTATATATTAATAGAATAATAAGTATTAACTAATAATTTACAAAGTACACACACATATATAAATTAATTTGATAAATTATATACAATAACGAAGCACTTATGATAAAGAATACGGGATACGATGGTTTTACATTTAAACAGCTTAACAAACGGCTTGCGAGCCAACTCTTTAAACAGACGAGCTAAAAAAGTCTCGTGACCACAAATTTGATCCGATCCCAACTGAGTCCGACACGAACTGATACGAGAGCCACACGAGCTTGGATTTTCTTTTTCCTCTACTATCTGTCGTCACTGGCAAAGATGCAGAAGTCAGATAGATCGCTGTTAGTGGGTCAGAGCCATGACTACCGTCCAATGCCGACATAAAAGCGAGTCACAGCTTCATGTCGTGTTGAAGACCTTGAGATAACATCAAAAAATTATACTGAACCTTTTTGACCGTCCAAAAGTTACGACTTTAGATAAACGTTATTATAATTTTTTGCTAAAATATTTTGGGCGTAAGTGTCACGGCATGAGTAGCACCAAAACAGGCAAGCCAACGAACAAATAGACTTCTCCAGCCTTCACGGTCGCCTCTAGAAGTCTTCCGTGGCACAATCCTCCAAACTCCAGAGTTTGAGCTAGTGATTGTAACTGGTTTAGGCCCATGCTGGAGCATAGGATAGGATAGTTCGTTATCGAGAATCAATGCAAATTCTTAAATGAATGAAAACAAAACTGAAAATTGATCTTCGTTCTCGCATAAAAACGCAACTGCGATTATTGAGTTATTCTAGGAATCACGGTAAGATTGGACAAATGATGCTATCCAACCTTCAATCTTACCTTGTGTTTGGTCAGAGAATAAAATGAGATAAGATTGTTTTATGTTAAGTTTTTATAGATGAGATCACTTCATTTCAATTTTTAGGATGTGATGACTTTATTCTAGTTTTTAGTGATGTAATGACTACATCCTATTTTAAGACTTTGACTAATGTTATGCTTAGTTGAACCACTCTATCTCATTTTAATCAATCAATACTTAGGCCCTGTTTGATAGGATTCTCCTACCTGATTTTGATTTAGGAGAATCCATATCAAACGTTTTTTCCCCTCAAATTTTGAGGTGAATCAGGAGTGTGAAGGGAAGGTGAATCTACGAAATACCTGATTCTAATCCCGGAAACTGTTTCGCCAAATTTACCCGTCTGCCACTGATATACCCCCAGTCCTCCCTCTCTCCCCGGTGCCCTAGCCCGTGCGTGTTCGTGGCTCTCCTCTCCTCCCTGCCGCCCTCACTGCTGCCCCCTCCCGCCGAGGCCCTCTCCGTCGCCCCTCCCGCCGAGGCCCGCTCCGCCACCCCTCTTGCCGAGGCCCTCACCGCCGACGCCCCATCGTCGTCCGCCCCGGACGCCCCATCGCCGCTCGCGCCGCCCCCATCGCCGCCCAGATCACCGCCCCGTCCCCGCAGCTCCCATCTCCGCCCCATCCCCACCGCCCCATCGCCGTTCTTCCCCAGCACCTGAAGCCCCCATCGTCGTCCCCTCCCAAATAGCAAGGTGAGTTTATGTTTCCCTTCTCTTTCTCTGTCCTTTTGTTTTCTCATCGAATACGCAGTTCTGCTCATGTGCGTGCCTGAGGGAAACATGAAAGTGCCCAGTGGTGAAACATGGCGCATCGGTGTCAAAAAGGTTGCTGACGGAGCTGTTCTTCATGTCAGGATGGGAGGATTTTGACAAGGCTCATGAACTGCAGGAGAATGACATCCTGTTCCTCACATGCAATGGAGTTGTTCCTTTGATGTACTAATCTTTGATGCAAGTGGCTGTGAGAAAGTGTCCTGTTTCTTTACAGGTAAGAAGGACCATTACACGCGCAAACATTTCAACAATATAGGTGACCAAAATGTTGAGCACTGCCTTCTAAGTGATTCTGATGATACTAGCATGCCTTCATATCTTGTTGGATCTCCTCACAAGGCCTCTACTTCAAAAAAAATTTGTGGCAATACCAAGTAGAATGCATAGGTAGAATTACAAGTTTGCAGTTTGTCCTCAGGATGTCCTTTTGAGTTTTTAGGTTATGGTGTTTTCAATTAATTCATCAGCCTGAAGCCGAGAATCTTCTGAGGTTTTGGTGTAGCCAATGAATCCACAAGCTTGAAGCCAAGAATGTGTTCTACTTGCTCATTTTATTAACATATAAGATGATCTAAAATATGTGCATTTTCAACAGGGAAGATGTCATGGGCAGCGGGCTAGGGCCGCCAAGCCCAACCCAACCCGCACGAATAGTACCACAGGGTACTGTAGCAAATATAGAATATTTGTTAGTTTAAAAGGTAAGGTCAGATTAGATTAGATTAAGTCTTTAAAGGTAAGATTAGATTGAGTCCTTGTAAGGTAAGATTAGATATGAAGATATTGGTTTTAATTAGGAATTAGATATAGAGATTAGATTGGTTTCTATAATAGAAATTATTTTTTTAAATGTCATGTTGGTTCTCCCTATATAAAGGGATCTCTTGTACTCAATTGATAAGCAAGAAAGAAGAAGTCTAATCTCTCATCTCAATGTTCGTCTCTCTCACCTAAAGTCTACTTCTCATCCCGAGCAGCCGACGCCGCCCGGCTATCTTCTCGGCGGTGTTTATCCCGTCATGGGTTTAACTCATGACAGAAAAAGCCTAAATCTCCAATCAGTACCAGCTGTCATGTCAAGCTCGAGAATCTCCAATCAGTACCAGCTGTCATGTCAAGCTCGAGACGATTGAGGAAGAAGAGAGTGACTGTAGATGTGAAATCTCTTCTAGGATGGGTTAATTCTAGCTGTTGGAGAGTCTAGTTATGTTTCTAGACTGGTGTTTTATGTAATGCGATGATCATGTCTTGTTTTGTGACAGTTTATGAGATTTGAATGAAGTAACCTGTGGCACTCTTGAATTCCTATGCTGGATTGTATTATGTGGGGGTTAGCATGCCTGCGTGCACTCTTGAATTCCTATGCTGGATTGTGTTGTAAAATCCATGTTCTATTTGGTGAAAATTGAGGGCACGCCAAGTTAATGTGTATGT
>KE372274.1:374151-384180 GCA_000418225.1 Zizania latifolia
CAGGCGTGTCGCGCACCCGCCTGCAATAACGATTTTTAACCGCCTCTAAAAACGTTTACTGTAGTAGTGAAACTTTATTGTTTACAAAATTTTTGATTCTTTTCTTGGTATAATGTAATTAGTTTAAAATATTTAAGAGTTATCACATCGCATTTTGTCCTCTCAATCAAACGTTGGCCAGACCATGCATCCCATTATCTCAATAAACAACTCGATGAAATCATTTCATTCCTACTCATCTCACAATAGGAGGACCATCCCATCCCAATCCGGCCTAGTTATTATTCCATAAACCAAACACTATATATCTATCAGCACAGGTCACCGGAACTGCTGGGGCAGTACTGGCAGCTAGCAAAGCAGCGCCGCAACTTGCTAAGACTAATTATTGCTATATTTCAACTAATAACAAAATTAGCCATAACTATTGAAGAAAAGAGAATCATGCCGAAGGAACAGTAAATACCTAAACTCGAGAAATTTCGGTGGTAAAACTTATAGTCCATGAGAGCTACAAAAATGGTAATGTGTGTATCTACGGTCTCTAATGGTTCCACATGAACTATTGGAGTTCAAGAGACCTCTAGAGGTGCTATAGGCGAACAGTTTGAGATTTGGCTTTAACATATGAACCATTAGTCACTACCAGAATTCAGTAATTTTCTGTGTGCCCAAGACACACGGTGACAGCTGAAAAACACTCGGCAAAGAGTTTGCTGAGTGTTATACTCGGTAAACTAACCCTGTGTCCTTACGCAGATCAATAATGTTCCATATATATGAACCATTAGTTATTATCTCTAGCTGTTATAATTAAATTAATAAAGAACTGTTACAGATTATCTCTAACAGTTCTTTAACTTAAATTGTCAAATATGGTAATAAATACATACTGATGATCTCTAATAGTTCATAATGATCACTTCTCTAATGGTTATTGATTATGAACTGTGTTAGATAATAGAGGACAGGAAATGGTCAACCATGAACAAAAGAGGTAAGAACTTATAAGAAGATAATTAAACAGTAAATCGAAAAACTTAATGGAAAGCAATAGACAAATTAAAGATGAATAGATATATAAGTTCCAACCATATGTCATCATTCAGAAAGTAAAACTAATCTTGGGCCAGAACTTCTTGTTTCAGAGCTCAAGCATAAGTTCATATGACATGCCAATAATCATAGAAAACTGAGTAGCATCTAATTAAGCTTGTAGTAACATGATATGATAAACTCCAAAAGATAAATTCATTTAAGTCGGACACCACTCCATCAACAATTGTCTTCATTTCCAGTCTTGCTTGAGTCTTCATGACTAGTTTTCTGCAATAATATATCTTTTCCTACAATATAAATATGAATTTCAGAAAAAGGTATTAATAACACAATTTGTACTCGCAAGCACATTGTGCCAAAAATAAAATGTTAAGAAAACATGAAATTAGCACAAATGCAGATATGTGAATCATGTTCATTAAACTGGCCAATCTACTATGTTTCAGCTACATGTTAGTCCCATTTTATGATTTTTGTTGATATGATTACTATGGATGACCTTGCACTGTAAGCAACCAGCTATTTTGTACCCAAGTATTAATACCAGTGACCTTCAGTGCTAATGTATTAATAGGGGTTGCATTTTCTATAAGATTAAGGAACTAAGCTCAATGCAAGCTAGAATCAGAGTAGGAAATGAGGACAATAACAGACCACACATGTGAATCATGTTCATTAAACTGGCCAATCTATTATGTTCCAGCTACATGTTAGTCCCATTTTATGATTTTTGTAGATATGATTACTAGCTATGGGTGACCTTGTAAGCAACCAGCTATTTTGTACCCAAGTATTAATATACCAGCTAGTGATCTTCAGTGCTAATGTATTAATAATAGGGGTTGCATTTTCTATAAGATTAAGGAACTAAACTCAATGCAAGCTAGAATCAGAGTAGGAAATGAGGACAATAACAGACCACACACCACATATTCACTACACTAGATTCATCGATCCATTCATGATGGGTGATCTAGGTCATTTTTGAGCCATCTAAGATGAGTACATCTCTAATAGGTCATTAAACAAACTGTCTGACATGATGCTACAGGCCGGGGGAGACACTGAGGATGACCCTTCATAGATAAATCATTATCTTTGACGGATGATGATTATGACCCGCCACATATAAGTACATCAAAACTATAATGGATCATAACTATCAGCTGTCACACATGAGATCTCATCCATAACGGATCGTAAGTTATCACCCATTAGGGATGTGAAGTACACATCTCTAACGGGTGGTGATTATGATGTACTTGTCACAGATGAGCTTGATCATGCAACTTTTTCACATAAGTGGGGAATCCCCCTACTTTGGCTTCCTCCCACTCCCCATTTCAAATCCTCCATCTTGGCTAGCCTGTGTGATCCACTGCCACCTTGCTCAAATCCTAACCACCATAAGTTAGGGCTCTATTCTCTTTGCTCACTAAAATGTAAGCTCACACATTTGGACATCATATCCCAGTCTATTCTTCTACCCTCATACACACTACTAGAGAACTGACCTTTTATCTAACCCCTTTAGTACCAATTACAAATGGAACCGGTACTAAAAGTCTCGTACAACAGTCAAAATTAATACAAAAAATTATTGGTACGTATAACCGGTACTAATGTAGACTTTTAATACCAGTTGATGACACCAACTTGTACTAAACACATTAGTACAGGTTGGGATCCCCAACCGGTACTAAAAGTCTGGGTATTAGTATCGGTTAGGGACACCAACCTGTACTAAAACGGTTGGGGATACCAACCTGTACTAAAATTTTATTATAGATTGGTATCCCCAACCGGTACTAATACCTAGACTTTTAGTACCAATTAGGGACACCAACATGTACTAATGTGTTTAGTACTGTTAGTACTAATATACTAGTACTATTTTGATTTAGAATTTAAGGGAGTAAATGCATATAAAACAGTATGAAAATACTGCAACACAAAAAATATAAGACACATAAGATTTTATCATGGTATTTAAAATTAAACTTTAACCATTAATTTCTCTAATAATATATTTTTAATAAGTATGATTAAGAATACGTGGAAATATTTTTAAATATGTATCCAATAATACCATTTTTATATCATTAAAAATGTAATTTGTAAGTCAAATTGTTAGTTAAAAGTTATTAAAAAAATTATGCATGCTGCTTACATAAATTTATTCAAACCAGAGTAATTTTATACTATTTTATATGCATTTACTCTCTTCGATTTTAAATTAGAATATAATAGTAGTACTAGTAGTACACGTGATGTACTAGTACTACTAGTAGTAGTACTAGTATTGCTAAACCCATTAGTATAGGTTGGTGTTTTAAACTGGTACTAATACCTGATATAAAAATAATTTTATTTTTTTCCTGACATTTTGGTTTCCTGCCAGTGTCCCTTTAGTACTAGTTGGGTTGTACAACTGGTACTAAAGGTTTTCCGCCTGATATTTTAATTTTTCACCTATGCCCCATTCAGTACCAGTTAGGGACACCAACCGGTACTAAATGATATGGTATAAAAAGGAGTCACCATCTCATCTCATACTCTCCACACAAAGCTTCAATTCTTTCCACCGCCAGCAACCATCTCCTCATCCATGGCTAGCACCCCAGCCTCCTCCTCCTCCTCCTCCGCATTTGAGGTCTATCTGGTGCTCCCAAGTTTTGGCCTCCTTCTCCTAACTAGTGAGTAATTTGTACATATATTTTTTTGTTTTAAATCGTTAAGCAACACATGTACTATTTTTTCAATATTTTCAAGAACCAATGGACCACCATTACAGAGGACGTAGAGCCTATCTTACTCTATGTAATGCCATCAATTTAGTTGCGGCCAGAGATTTAGAGAAGGACGAGAAGAATAAGGATGAAAATGAGTAGGATTCTGTATGAATATTTCTAATGTATGTAAAGTATTTCTAATGTAGTATTTGAGTTATCTAATGTTTGTAAAGTATTTCTAATATATTATTTGATGAGTTACATTGATATATATATATATGTATGTATATGCATATGTATCCTAAGCTTTTTATCCTCATTGCGTAATTGATTGTCGATATTTACTACCATCGTATTAAAACCAACTTTAACGAAGTCTAATTAAAAAATAACGTATAAAAACATTATCTAAAAATAATGGTAATGAATAGATAAGAAAAAAATAACAAAAAGATTTTTTTAAAAATAGGCTTTTAGTACAGGTTGGGGACTCTAACCGGTACTAGTACCGGTTAGAGTCTCCAACTGGTACTAAAAAGTGTATTAGTACCGGTTAAATAACCGGTATTAATGTGTCACCTCTTTAGTCTCGGATGGATAGTATCGGTTCAAAATCCGAGACTAAAGGGTTTTTTTAACCAGTACCAATAGCGTATTCTCTAGTAGTGACACCCCCGTCTCAAGAGGCTAATTGAAACCATAACAGATGGAATGATTTTACAGTCCTTGAGAAAGTACCATATTTTTTTAGTGTTAATTTTGGTACCTCTTGGTATATCCTCGACGATAAAATTTCTCTAGCAGATGACTCATCACTGCTGCTTGTTCATCTATCAAAGATGAGCCATCCACATCGCTGACCAATCGAAAGTGATGGTATGATTACCCGTCGACACAGATGTGGCCGGTTTCACCCCTCATAGCTAGACGATGGGTTGTATGTCCTTGCGATTTTATTGTTAGTACTATTATTTGCTACAAGAAATATGTACTAGCAAAAACATAACATGCATTTAGGGGGGCAAGGGAAGGGCCGGTCAGACTAATGAAGCTGATTAGTTGCAACCTAACTCATGCCTAAGCCACCACATATATATGTGGGCGCATATCTGATACACACTATCATATAGCTAGCTAGGTGAAAACTTGCGACTGTTCATGACTGTTCATAGAAATAAATATAAAAATTTCCGGCCCCAAAAAGATTTAAAATAGCATTATTGCTGGACCAATAAATAATTAAATGTGCTATGGTGAAACTGATAATCTAACAAGGCATAAGGCAGTGCAAGATTAGGTATTTCAAGAATTGAAAACAATATAATATCTTTCTGTGACAGAACGTAATATATATTTTCATTTCTTCAACTTGCTTGCTACTGATCGAAGCTGAATCTAAATATTGACAGTACAACCTTACGGCTGAACCGGGGTGCAGTGTCCCCCCATATGCTCCTAATAAACAAAAGATTCTAGATATATATCGACCATGACATGCAAAACCCTTACGAAATTTCCAAACACACACATATAATGGCAAACATGTCGAATTATATATATATATATATATGGATGAAGTACCTAACATAAATTAAGAAGCAACAAGAAGCACCTACACTATTGGAATTCCAGAGTTTGCCATATGTAGTGCCAAAAAACACTCTGCAACATGTTTGCCGAGTATTATACTCGGCAAAGAATTAGCTAGCGGATTATTATTATTTTTCTCGTGGGCCGTTAATTACTAGCTAGGTAGCTGCTATATATCTAGCACTGAAATTATTTTCCTCAACAAAATAAAAAAATCAGTGAGTACCACTGCAGCAAACAGTATATATATATATATATTCTATCAAGCTAGGTCGTACTATACATGTGATGAAAACTTACTTTGACGCAAAACAACAGGTAGGTAAAAACGAATTGATCGCGCGCACCTTGCTTGTAATATTAGCAGCAGCAGCTTGGGCATTCTGTGAGAATCAGGATGTGCCGTCATGCATCATGCGGGCTAAGGAATGGAGGTGCCCAGGACATGAAGACAGGGAAGGCGGAACCCCTAAACGGCTCTCTTGCAACATTCTTAAAAAACTGCAGCACCATGGTCTTGAGATTGAGCAGAAGGAAATATGAAGTGGGCTTCCTTATGGACCAAAACTCCATTAAGACATAGTCACCCCTCACTGCCAGGGGACGCACCCTCTTCATCCACTCGACAGCCCGTATCTCCTTCAAGTACACAAACTCCTCCAACAGCGACACCTGCTTCTCCACCACCCAATCACCATCGTTGTTGCGGACCCAGAACTGCAGGCATTGCTCCTTGCTAGCCACCAGGCACAGCCCTCTGTGCTCGGCCATGTCGGCAGCGCAATACGACTCGCCGACGGGGAAGGGGACTTCAATGAGAGACCATTCCATGGTGTTCGTGTCCAGCACCAAGGTCCGCTCTTTTTTGTTGGAGTTGCGACGCTTGCTAGTGTTGGACTGCCAGTACGCGAACCGGCCGGCGTGTACGCCGTCGCGCGCGTTCCAGGGGCTGCCCACTTCGAGGGTGGACAGCGGCGACCACTGCCCGGTGCGGGACGAGTAGACGGCGGCAGTCACGAGGCTGTCGAAGAACTGCGCGGCGAACACCCGGAACGACGCGTTTGCCTCATCCGCGACAAGGGCGTACGTGAGGTGCCAATGGAACTGGATCCCGCCTGGGCCGCGGAAGAAGATGGCGGTCCGGCCGATGGGGTCGTACACAGCGAGGTCCTCCATCTCCGAGTGGCTGCGGGAGAGGAGGAGGAGGCCGCCGTCGCTGGCACGGAGGATCCACGGATTGTGGCGGGAGATGTGCCTGTAGGCGTCGGGGTATGACCCGGAGGCGTGCTGCGGCATGTAGCCGAAGAGGAAGTCGCCAGTGCAGGATGCGACCGTGACGAGGCGGTCGCCGGATGGCGCTCCGATGAACACGTGTTTGGGGCAGCGGTAGGGCACGGACACATTGCCGCGGTCAGAGAGGATGACGCCGAGGAGTGGGGGATGGCGGAGGGAGAGGAAGCGGCGGAGGAGGGCGGGGCTTGAAGCCACGCGGCGCCAGCGCTTGCAAGCGAGGGCGGCGCGCGCGAGGGATTCCAACGTCGGGAGGAGGAGCAGGATCTCACCGAGGACGTCGTCGCTGAGGGTGCCGGAGATCGGCTCGCACATGGCTTTCCTACGGCCGCCGCCGCCGCCGCCTTCCAAGTACGCCATCCGTTTGGTCCGAGAAAGCTCGGGTGTCTGAGTGTCTCTGTCGTCTCCCCCCTCGTTTGGAATTCTTTTTGGGGAATAAAAAATAGAAATTAGGTCTCGAATGTCCCAAAATGGTAGAGCCTTGATGATCGGTTTCCACAACAATTAATTACTACCTTAATTATTGGTGCAATAATTATGTACTAATTCTGAAAAAGAATCATCCACGGGATGCCACAAATGAAAAAATGTAGGAAAATGGATAATCCACTCGAAAAATCACTTTAGAAAACAATTGGAATGGAGGGTTGGTTCAAAGGAATTTGATAAGAATTTTTTTCATACTTTGGAGTAATTCTAACATCAAGATATTCTAAGTGTGCTAACCTAATGTTTTCAAATTATTTTGAGACTTCCAACTCACTTTCTCTCTCTCTCCTCTATCTAATAAGTAAACATATACTCTTAAATTTCCTATGATATAATACCGATTATTTTTTAAAGAGTGGGAATTTGCGGCTAATTTAGAGCAACTTTGAAGGGTATAGGAATATATAACCAGGTCTCGACGGTACAATTAATTCAGTCTTCACAGGATTCTGATTATTACTTTATTCTCATATTATGATTATTCCGTTGTGCCCCTAAATGGGCTAAATGGTCATGTACACAGCTTGTAATCGGTAAATAGGAGCCAACCTACTATACATTTTTGCCCACAATCGGTGATTAAACAGTCATCCTGTGTACATGGTTAAACATGGCATAAACGGGCTAAATGGAACATACATTACATGGGTTTACACTGTGAACAGAGCGAACAGCTTCACGTTTAGGCGATAGACTACACGGGAAAACAAGAAAATTTGAGCTCACTCGGCACGCTCAACTATTTTCTTCTGTTTACACTTTACTGTTTGTCTTGTTTGTCTTCTAGGGTTGCACACAAAACATAAATTGCCTATGATTGAGTGACTCCCAGTGTTCAAGCCCCAGCCGCCGTCGTTGCCAGTCTAAGCCCCAGCGCCGTCGCCACCAGGCCAAGGCGCTAAGTAGTCGGGGCTGCCAGGCAGAGCCGCTGCCAGGCCAAGACGCTATCGAGGCCACTAGGGCCGCCCGCCCGAACCACACTCCGATCCTCTCCACAACTGACTCTTGCACTCTGCACTCTCCACAGTCCAGATCTGCAATACTCTAGTCCACTGCCGAGTCTAGTACTCCACTGGCACTACTCTAGTACTCCTATTCTTTCTCTAAATATGTTCTTGCATTATGTTCTTCTTCATTGAACATTTGAACTATTAAACTGTATTGTAGTTGTGTAGAGTAGTTGATATAATTGTGTTGAGTACTACATATATATGTCGTAAACTTGTTGGTGCTATGCTACAGTACACAAGCCGGTTTATCTGTGTACACGCCGTATAACACCATGTACACGGTCTAAACGCTAAACGAGTGGTGACCGACCATGTACCGTTTACAGTTTATGTGAACACTGGATTATTCCCTAAACTAAAAATAATTTTCCACTTCGGAAAATATTCTACTATTGTTTTAATTCTAATCCTAATTTAAGTTGACCCAAAGGGGACCTTGCACATGCCAGTCTAACTAGCCCCTCGTGATCTATCCGGTCGTATGGTGGTAGTCTAACCTATAGACTCGAGTTCAAATTCTTTAGATGGGAACATGGTTCTTTGAGTTATAGTACGTTTCTAAACATACTAGGACGTGATAAGATTTTGATTATCACAGACCCAATCCCTATATAAGGGATATGTGAAATGTTTGTATGTTTGTCCTGAAAACCTTTCGCTTACTCACAAGATGAGGTTTACCCTAAATTTTCACCAAAATCATCCTTTTGGTCAATTTTCAATGACATCATACATCAAAGAAGGCGACTCAGACTAAACCGTAAGTTCAATCTAACCAACCTTATTTGGCTTGTCAGACGACCATCATGTCGCCGACCCGTTAGCTTCCCTTCACTGGCCGTTCTGACCGCCACCGACCGTTGTCGACCCCTAGACCATAGGCTACATCATCTACTTTTTTATTATCCTCTATCACGTATGCACATTTTCTTCGTGCACGCCATCAATTTTTGCTCCGTGCCAAACGCCACTATGACTACTCTTTGCGCAAAGCAACTGAACGGGGATTTGGATGCTTGAAGAAAACTAATGAGAACATGTACCACTATTAAGAACAAATAAATAATTGTGCATAGTATATTTAATTAATGAGAATATGTACCACCTTATTATTTACAAAAATTTTGATTTTTTCTTTGTATAATGTAATCAGTTAATAATATTTAAGAGTCACCATACATCCCACTTCGTCCTCTCAACCAAACATTGGACAAAACCATCCCGTTATCTCAACAAACAACTCATGAAACCATTCCATTCCTACTCATCATCTCACAATAGTAAGACCATACCATCCCAATCCAAGTCATCCCACGAACCAAATAGTGTATATCTGTCAGCATAGGTCACCGGAGCTGGGGCAGTGACAGCTAGCAAAGCATCAGCACTTGCTAAGACTAATTATTGCTATATTGAAACTAAAAAAATTTAGCCGTAACTATTGAAGAAAAGAGAATCATGATGAGGACATCGAAGGAACAGTAAATACCTAAACTCGAGAAACTTTTGGCAGTAAAACTTATAGGCCATGAGAGCTACAAAATGAAGTGGTAATGTGTAATTATCTATGTTCTCTAATGATTCCACATGAACTATTTGAGATCAAGATCATCCCTCTATCAGTACTATAGGCGAACAGTTTGAGAGATTTGGCTTTAAGATATGAACCGTATATTAGTGATTTACGTGGATCTATGATGTTCCATAAGTATGAATCATTAGTTATTAATATCTAGTTGTTCTAATTAATTAAATTAATAAAGAACTGTTACAGGTTAACTCTCTAACAGTTCTTAATTACTTAAATTGGCAAGATATGGTAAATACATAGTACTGATCTCTAATGGTTATTTGATTGC
>KE372274.1:408971-419185 GCA_000418225.1 Zizania latifolia
ATTCTAAAGCGTCTAATGTTTAAAGCCGACAAATTAAAATAATCAGAATTGATAATGACAAAGAAAAATTAATTATAATTATTAGTTGTGCGGCTGATTATGATTATATTTTTTATGTTTGGCACATAATTTGTTTCAACTTTAAGCGTAAGTTACATTATTGGATAAGTGGAGAGATGATTGATTCTGATTATTACTTATATGGTTGATTATTATTATTATTATTTAAGTTGGTGAATAAGCTATCCTAAAAAGGCATAATACTAGCAGCTCCGTCTCACAAAGACATCATTTTTAGACTTCAACTATTTTTTTTAAAAAAAGTTGTCATTTCTACGTTTATTTCTTTAACATCTTTTACCTACATTTATCTATCATTTACAGTACTGATTTCTTATTAATAATGAGCATTTCTATCTTTTACACTTATTAGTAATTTATTAAGTTTATCTTTAAAATAAAATATTTATGGGATAATATATATAGAGAGAGAGAGACGCGGTAGCCCTCATTTTGATACACCTATAGGGGAGTTGTGACAACGAAGCTAACAAGGAGGTCTAAATTAGGTAGCTGCATGCTCCGATATCTATAGGCTATTTTTTGGACGTGCCACCTAGGGATAGAAGGGTACATGGAGCAGTGCATTGGTTTCGTTGGAGACGTGAGCTTCAATCGGTAGATGCATGTAGCTATAGCGCGCAGCTATGCCACGTGCTTAATTATTTGTGTATTGTTTCTACCGTGAGTTACCATATAATTAATATTTTTTCGTTTTAAAATGTAAGTTATTTTAGCCTTATCCGATATCAATAAATCTAGATATACATGTATCTACATTAATTAATATATAGATAAATCTAAACAAAACCAGAACTACTTATATTCTGAAACGGAGGTAGTATAAGTGTTATACTACTTGAAGCTAATTACAAAGTACTCCGTACATAAATGTTTGTATGAGTTGACACGCTTTAATACCCATTTAGCTGGAAAATGAGTGTTTTTTAAGTTCCAAACGGTCTCCGGCCGGTTCATAAAAAACAATACAATCGATCGAACTTCAAACAAACAAAATAGAAGATATTTATTCACGAAAAAAGGGTTGATAGTATCCGCGGACTATTACGGCGTTACAGGCTTGTATCTTTATCGATTTTTAACGACACTCACAGTCTAAAAAGAGTTAATTAATTTCATACTGGACGATCTGTTCGTACCGAAATGTCATTAGGCTCTTATTTAGTCCATATTTTCACTTTACGCCCTGTTTTATTACTTTTTAGCTACACTTTGGATCTCTTTCTCTCAACAATATTGTATTATCTAGGTACTCTAAGGACATCAAGCTGGTGGAAGAGGCAAATGTATTATAGGATAGGGTGGAATACAAAAATATATTATATATGTTTAAAACTGATTTAATTATTCTTATCTTATTATTAAAAAATTTAAAGATTTTTATACAATTTCATAGTAATAAGAAGTTAGGGGTAAGATTCAAACTTCAACCGTTCAACCCTTGTATTGCCCATGTCCTGTGAGGAGATTGTGGTAATATAATGAACTTGAGCTTGATGTAAAGAGAAAAAACCAGTCCAAAGTAAAACGAGATAGATAGTAAAAAAAAGGTTGTTTAAAGCGAAAATGTGCTAAAAGGCTTCCAACAACATGAAACTTTGGTAGGAATAAAGGGTCCAAACAAAAATTCAGTGTTTTCCTTGTCTTTTGCAGTGGAAATAGCAATGGAAATAGGAGAAAGGAAGATGACCATCATTGCTGGTCTGGTATATTAATCCTTCCAGTACCACTCGATCCTTATCCGCTGGTTGAATTATTGATCAAATTAAACTCACCAGGCTTCTTAGGGTTAGAGATGAACTTGTGAGAGAGGTTGTCCCTCCCAAATCAAAAGATGTTCTCTTCTGCTTCGGCTGCCGCTATTTGACTAACCATAGGTTTTACTGAATCACGATAACCGGGAGTGTACCATAAAACAGCCTTTATATTTATAAAAATAAAAAGTAACAATCCAATTCTACTTTCACATAAATTTTAATTTAGCTCCGTGCAAGAATTGCCGAAAAAATCCACTAGTTTTTGATGAAACAAACTAAGGACGAAAAGCTAGCTTAGCTGAGGGAAAAAGAAGATGCTACACATCCAAATCAAACCCTTCTTTCAGAATTTAGGCGCGTTTTGGTGGGGCAAAATGTATGCTGCCTTTGTCCCAGGTCTCCTCTCTTCAATGCGAGGCCATCAAAACTATATGATTGCCAAACAAAAGCGGATTATGAGGATGACAACTTCATGCTTTTGCCTTAAGGACCCACATGTTCTACGTACGTACCTAGTAACTTTAGTTTCTGATTTGTCCTTGCATGGCCCAGATCCTTACTGATCAGAAAGAAAATTAAAATCTCGATCAGTCCCCATTTCCACTCCGATTCTGTCTGAATTCTGAAACTAATTCCAGTTACACTAATAGCAGCTCGCAGTTCAAAGCATCGTGTTCTTTTGTCTGGTGACCACCGTAGTAGAAGTTGTCTGGTGAGAAGAGCAAAGATATGGCTTTCAACAATGGTCAGTATCCATAACGTTTCTGTATTAGGGTGATCTTTGGCTTAGCATGTTCTTTTAGTAAATCAGAAGACAACAGTGTCGTCGCTCAAAAGCCAGAAACTAGTTTCATGTTTGTTTAGTCAGAATATATAGCTGTACTACCGGAAAACAGACGTTCGCCGAGACGGCTGAGTGCCTACGACACTCGGCGAAGCCCAAATTCCACTCGACGAAGGATTCACTACAGTTTAAGCAGCCGAAACTGTATGTTTGCCGAGTATCTGTTAGTGGCACTCGGCAAACATATCTTTTTCACCGCGAGCTGGCGACGCGCTGTTAAGAGCTCTGTCTACATCAGGTTTTTCTTGCCGAGTGTATTTGTCTAGAGCACTCGGCAAAGATCTCTTTCGCCGAGTGAAAAATATTTGCTGAATGTTTTTGGCTGATACTCGACAAATAATCCTCTTTGTCGAGTACCTGAGATAATGCACTCGAGAAACTCTCGTACACTCAGCTCGTAGTGCTGGATTTCGAAGCAATTCTGTGCTGTGACCTAAGCAACTTGAGCTCGATGGATCGGTTGAGTGTGTGAGCTTTGACCGCATTAGTTTAGTTTAAGCCATGGCGAGCACATGCAAAAGGCATTTCCAGGACCAGGACCAGGAGACTAACATCCTACGGAAATAATCCATTGGAATCTGCCCATCTAATTAATTGGATCAATGCAAACCAATTAATTAGATGGACAGATTTGGCCAAATCAGACAAAGGTTCAGAGATGTTGAGCAAGTCCCAGTGCTGCATGCAATTAAGAGTGATTCCTTTGAACACACTCCATGCTGTCGTGTGGGGATAAGCACCACGCAAAGGTTTCTCCTTCTTGTTAGTAGCAATTAATTATTTTGTTAAGTCGGCCTAAAGCTTGCACGACTTTAGTGGCTATATTGGGTTCTCTCCGATTAAAATTTCTCTTAATAATTTTAAACAAGTGGTCAGTAGAGAGGAAGGATAAGAAGCATGTTTATTACATGTTGGAGTGGTATGCTGCATTTTCTTTTGGTGACAAGCATGTTCTCTCATTAATTTCTGCAGATCAGTTCAGATGTTGTTGTATGATTGCTCTATCTGTATATTATGGAACAAGTAATTACACACTAGATTATATAAGCATGATGCCAATATTTGATTAGTGATATGTGTAGAAAGGACCAGTTTGAGTGAGCATGGAAGGTTCCCATTTTCAAATGCCAGTGGTTTCTGCTGCATTGTTCCCAAGGAAACACAGCAAGAAAACAATGGATTGGTCACATAACCTAACTTGCAAGTGAATACTCCACTGGCAGTACTGACAGTGTTCTACTCCTACTAGAAGGCCATGCTTATAGGAAGCTTAGATTAGTCCATGAGCATCCTAGGGTGTAGGGTTACATGTTTTTGAGAGACCCAAAGAGAGACCAGCATTGCTTGGGAAGGGAGCAATTACAACATTAATATTTAATAAATCAGGGGCTTACTTGTTCCTTATTTATTCTACTTTTAAAATGTGATTTAGATGATATTATTTCTTTGACAATAACAAATGTGGAATAAAAGACGAAAAAATGACTATAAGTTCTAAACCGACTTATATTTTAAAAATATTTTTAAAAAACTAAAATATATATAAGGAATCAGAGAAATTAATTAACGTGCCTAGTTTTGGTTAACAAGACATTGGTGCCTTGCATGCATGGGGTTCTGAAGCACAAATGCTTGCACAAGCATGGTCCACAGACCACAGTAGACAAACAGGTAGTAGCTGCATTGGTCCACAGAAGGGGTGGTAGCTGCTGCTGTGGTCCACGGCTTTGAGATTCTCACAGCTGAAGGTGACGTAAACGCTGGCCCATCCGTGTCTGTCGATGCCTCGGAATTCGCGCTTCAGACAGTAAAGTGGGATTCCATCCATGGCTGGCTAGGTTGTGTTGGCAGCTTGAAGCCTTGAACTATCTCCATCCAGCTGATTCGATGCAGCTTTAAAAGTTGTGTGTTTCGTTAGTTATATAATACGAAATTATTTTGGATGGATTGGTTCAAAATTTTAGAATTTTTTTTCTAATGTTTAACTGTTTCGTGCGATAAAAACAAGCGAACAACGCTGTCCTATATAAGCTCGACCACTTTTTTTTTACCTACATGCGATTTTACTATGCAACGCTTCCTATACATTCAACCAAACATAAGGTTGTACCATTCTATAAAATCAATTAAATAAAACCATATATCATCATATACATTCAATCAAACAACTTACTTATACCGTATCATCTAACACCATCACATCTAGAACTATCTCATTCCGTACCATTTCATTCCATTCATATTCGTTCAATCATCTAACCGGCTAAGCTAAGCTAGCAGCAGTTTTTGCTGAGCAATAGTTAATTTTAAGTACATTGGTCGGGTTAAATGGTAAACTAATCCAAAGGGTTAGATCTACCAATCTGGTACTGCTACAGTGGCAGCAGTAGTCCTTGCAGTCCTTGTTGTCATATGGTTGTGTCTGATCTGAAGCAAACACACTTGTCCTAGGCTCCTAGTTGCTCATCAAGGTCAAACGGTGAAACATGCTGCATGCATTAGCACTAATACACCATCCGTGTCTGCTGTCTGCATGAATTAGCAGTATGCAAGTGTGGTTCTTTTTAAAGAGTAAACTGGGAGTCTGGGACGTCAGGTTTGTTCGTGGAATCTCCTTGACTTTTTTTGCAAGCATTTGCTGTGTGCGTTATGGGCAAAACAGTACCAGCCACTCGTCTTGCTGAAGAACAACCTGAGACAGCCCGGTTCGCTTCCGGCGTAGGTTATTGCGTAGATTCGGACGCACTTTCAAAATATTTTTAAAAAAAATTACATACCAAAATTATTTATAAATTTTGAATTATTAAATTTATATTTTAGAAATTTATTTTTTTTTCAAATTCTTAAATAATTTTTTTAACAACCCACACAAGATAGTGTAGATGTCTGTATTAATATAGTCGAAGAAAAATACAATACTACAACATTGGAAGCCTGTAATCAGAAGAAAAACAAAAATACCACTCCAACAAAGGTAAGCAACACCAACTCACGACCCAAGACAGCAAGGCGAGCAATAAGAGTATCTTCAACAATGCTCTTATCTAGTTTTCTAAAATAAAATTTAGGTATTTTGGAAAAAAAATCACGTTACAACAGTATCCCTAAATGATTTCTCTAAATCACATCTCCTTTCTCTTAAAAGTAGTAACTCCCCTTTTAATCCTCTTTAAAATATAGGAATTGAGATTATAGAAATACTACTATTAACTGATTAATTTTTAGGGATCAATGAAATTTAAGATAATTCTTATATAAGATTTTATAAAAAAAATAGTAACTCTCTTAAAGATATTCTAAAACCTAAAACCTTTAAGACGACATCTCCATAGAGTTTACGACACCAAAACACAATTATCATCCGCCTGCCCAAGATTCTTAAATAATTAAGATAAACTTCAGCTCCATCGGTATCCATCTTGCGCATCCTAACGGGCTTACACCACAATCTGTGAAAAATGGGCCGTGCTACGGAATATGCAGCCCAATAGTTGGGATTCTGCGATTCATACACTGTCCCATCGCCCCAATTGTCTCGGCCTTCCTCACAACCTAACACTACGAGTTTTTAAATAATATAATTTTTATTCGAAATTATATTCCTGGTGGTATGTGATATCAGAAAATTGCAAAAACCCTGTGTAGACATGTGAAGTACCAGCAGAGGCTCTGTCGACACTTCATCTGCCGACAGAGACTCTATCGGCAGTCCAACGTGTCGAGGACTCTGTTGTAGTCACAGACAGATGATTTTTTTTTTGAAATTCCATTTTCATGTTGGAACTCAATTGTTGTTACGTAGGAAAAAATGAAATAATTTTAAAGTGAATGACTGGTTTCCAAATTACCTTCATGAAAAATTTCAAGAGTAGGTCAAACTCTTCTGGCTGTTAGATTAGTCTGATGTGCATAGTTTTGAGTTAATCATACAATTAAACAGCTTAGAGTTAACTAGTTCCTTTTTAACTTGTCACTCATCAAAATTCTCTCTTCGGGATCGGATCACCTGTGCTGAGCTCGCTCTCACAGCGATTGCCGACGAACTTTGCACCCAAAATTTCACGCTGTTGCACCTGATACAGGATGCAAGCTTCACTTGACGCCTTGCTCGTCGGCAGCAGCGGAGAGCTTGTGCTTGAGGTAGGCTCTGATGAAGGGGTCCAGCTCGCCGTCCATGATGCCGGTGATGTCCGACGTCTCGTGGCCGGTGCGGACGTCCTTGACGAGCTTGTAGGGGTGGAAGACGTAGTTGCGGATCTGCTGCCCCCACTCCGCCTTCACCGCGTCGCCGCGGATCTGCTTGATCTCCGACGCACGCTGCTCCTCGGCGATCACCAGCAGCTTCGCTTTCAGCCGGCTCAGGGCCTTTATCTTGTTAGCCAGCTGGCTCCTCTCCTCTGCGAGGTGGAAGCGTCAGCTTCATCCTGTTTAACACTCAAGTAGCCCCAGTTCTTGATGCAAGTGCTGCGATCAAGTCATGCTACTTTATTCTCAGCTACAGATTAAATCATGCTACTTTATTCTGTCATAAAACTGAATTGAGCATTTGGAAAAGCTGTCAAAATTATGCCAAGCGAATATGCTCACGACAAGAGACGAGGCGGTTTTGCTAACATGGATGATGTATTGTTCAGTTTTCGACACAAAGCTGGCCAATTTATCACTTGTTTCTTTTCGTTGTTTTCATGACCACATCATATCAAGCTGGGTCTACCTAAACATGTAACACTACACAACATACGTGAAAGCACGGACCCCAGAATTATCAGGTATTCAGGTCTAGAACCCTAACAGAGATATGGCAGATAATGCAAGCTGGTGGCAGTCATACCTGTGCAACGAACAGCGATGCCAGTGGGAATATGGACCATGCGAACAGCCGTCTCAACCTTGTTCACATTCTGGCCTCCTTTACCACCAGCTCTAGTGAAGCTTATCTCAAGGTCCTCTTCAGGTATTTCTACATCCATGGACTCCTCTGGCAAGAGCGGCATGACTTCAACACCGGCAAAGCTTGTCTGAAGAAATCAGCACATTGAACAGAAAATTGAGCATAAACATGGTAGATGTCTTTTCTCTTAACCTTGTGAGAATATGGGTACAAATCACAGAAGTAGAACTGCAAACATGCAAATACCTGCCTAAGCCCTTTAGCATTGAATGGAGACTGACGAACAATTCGGTGTGTCCCTTTCTCCCCAGAGAGGTACCCATATGCAAGTCTCCCCTCTAATTCAATGGTTGCTGATTTTATTCCAGCCTCTTCACCAAGAGATTTCTCAACCACCCTTGTCTTGTAACGCTGCTTCTCTCCCCATCTAACATACATCCTCAGTAACATGTCAGCCCAATCCTACAAAGATCAAGCGTTCTAAAAGATTATAATCACGTTTTGTTCCTCTATAGACTATAGTATGTTCGAGTTCTCTCAAAATCATGAAGCATAATCTATACGGAGTAGTTCTTATGTGAGATATATAACTATGTATATAAAGTATAGTGATAACAAATCTTGCCTTACAGCTTGAAATCCAGTTATGTACTGCATCGATTAGCCATCAAGAAGGCTGTTTATCATATCATAATTCATAGCTGCACTAGTTTTCTAGTTGCTATTATTCAGAGTCTCAACACCACTCGTTTATAAAAATATAGCTTTTACGAGAATGGTGTATATTTGGTGCTAGAAGTACAATATTGGCAGCACTAAAAGTTTAAATTTCTACTAAATCAACAAGACCAGATGAGTAACGTAATATCCAGAAAACTAAGGTAACTGTCATCCTTCCTACATTCTGAGCTAGGATGCATATTTTCTGGAAAAGTGGATTTCACCTCAGATCTCTTCTTTTTACCAAAGTTTCATCTTGAACCCCCTTTAGCATATAATTTTACTTTGGATCCCTTTTGTTACCTTTTACTTTCACTTCAGACCCCTTTTCATCTAGTCATCAAGTTAAAACTCAGTATGGCACTACAATTGCGACTCGTGCCTCCTTTGTTTTAACGTTCTTTGCTACCCGCGATAACAATATTATTGAGGGAAAATGGGTCTGAAGTGAAACAGGAAGGTAAGAAGAGGGGGTCCAAAGTGAAAATATAGATTAAAGGGAGTTCAAGCTGAAATTTTGGTATAAAGAGATGATCCAAAGTGAAATTCATTTTTTGTATAAAGAGATGATCCAAAGTGAATTGGCGAAAGCATACCTGGGCATCGGTGCCACCAGCACCTGCAGTGATATTAATCACAGCCCCTTCCTTGTCATAAGGTCCAGAAAGAAGCTGTGTCATCTCAAAGTTATCCAGTGCTTTGTTTAATGCCTTTATGATCTTGGAGGCCTCCTCAAGTAGGCCAGTATCTATGGAATCTAACTCCTCAGTAAGCTTCACAATGGTCTCAGCTTCTTCAACCTGTAAGTAGTAACAGAAGGCCATAATCAAGAACTGTTGACAAGCAACTATTGCTGTAATTTAAATGATAGTCCTTCAACAAAAATGGATAACATCTGGCAAATCCGCAGTTCATTATTGGAAATTATCATAGGAGGATCAAATAGCCATTTTAATATATAGCTATAGCATAAATTAACAATCACAATTTTACATCAGCTGCACAATTTCGGTGTGGCATGTATGAATGTCAAATCAGTCAAACCTGCGACTTAAAATCGTTGAGAAGCTTGGCTCTGTCTTTGACCTCTGTCAGAGCAACAAGTATCTCCTGTGCCTTGGAAGGATCATCCCACAAGGAGCTGTCTCCGGATTTCTTCTCAAGTGAAGCGATCTCCTCCTCAAGCTGACCCAAACCAGCAGATTGCCTAACTTCAGCGACACGCGCTACAGCCAGCTCAACATCCTTCCGCAAAGCGTAGAAATCTGTCACCAAGCAGGAGGATCAACTGATCAAGCTGCCAGGCACTCATGGACTGAAAAAAAAAAAAACACTCTTGTATCCTGATTGAAGAACGTGAGCGAATCGATTACCCTGCATGGCCCATTCGATAGCCTCTGAACTTTCTGCAACGCTCGATTGGCTTCCTGACCCAGAGGATGCAGATTGCACTGTGTTGACCCAAGTCTGTCAATGTTTCATCCAGAGGATAAGAAAACTAAAGCATAAAGAGCAACACTTATTCCCTAGTCAAGCTAGCATCAGTTTTAATTCGCTAGTGAGCACAAAACACAAAAAAATAATTTTCTTTGATGAAACCAAACCAAGAAGTCTCTGTAGCCAGTGTGTAACATCTCGCAAAGCACGAGCTATATGAGCGGTTTGGTCCCAAGAAAAAACAAATCTTTCGTACTTATAGTAGAGTATCAGTGAACTGAGAAGGTAAGCTCACCTGCAACGGAGGACCGGTGGCGTCCGCGCCAAGAGAGGGAGAAGGGAGGGACGCCGGCGCTGACCCTCCGGTGAGCGGCGGAGCTGGGGTACGGAGAGGCGCGCGCGGGCGCCAGAAGCAGCCGCGGGCAGTCAATCAATGTCATCCGGTCAGCGATAGGGCAAGGTATAGGAGCGCGGGTGAGGACGA
>KE372274.1:445807-460611 GCA_000418225.1 Zizania latifolia
CGACGGGGCAGCCATGATTACGGCTATGGCGCAAGCTACGGCGGAGGGGCGGTGACTCATGGCTGTAGACGGGACATGCAGAGAGCGCGAGGAGAGATGCGGGGGCGGCGAGCTACAGGTGGAGCGGTGGCGATGGGACGTCGCGGCGGAGTTGGCCGAGGCGCAGCTTTCGGACGTCGACGCGTGGGCCAGGGGCACGACGAGCTGGACGCTGCTGGCTGCTGCAAGGTGCTGTGCTGGCGCTGCGAGCTGGAGATTTCTGTGGCGCAAGCACAGGCAACGGGTGGCGACGGCAAAACAGCTGGCAGCCAAAAATCGGGTGCGACAGAAAGCCCAACGATACGATCGATCGAGACATCCGAACGATATATATAGAGAGAGTCATGCATAGACTCGGCAAGATTAATTTGTATCGAGTTGGGGATATGTTGTAACCGAAGTACTCGCTTCGGAGTCTCATTTAATTAATTAACTTGCTATGCTGTACTTAACAATGTCTTAGTTAAATCTCCTGTTAATTAATCCCCGCTTAAAGAGAGATAACAACCATTTCTTCTCTATGCGTTATGAAACTATAGCTAGCTAGATTATGTTATATAATCTGGCATTTTAATTTATAGCAGTAGCTGCATAAATATGAGCTTGTAACTGACAGATCGATCAGAATTCGCAACATAACCATCTGCATGCATGTATGAGTTTTTATCATTATGCCATATTTATCATTAGGCTTTTTATCAGGTGTTAGCGTAATAGCGTTAGACATGTAATCTCGATCATTGGTCTGTCTGCTCTTAACATTGCATCCATCATCCATGTGTACATCTTCGTTCGAAATATGTGCCGCTGCCATAATGTCTCACGGTTGATTGTTCTATTCATGTACTTCATCTGTTCCAGTTCCAAGTTTTAGAGTTAAAATGTCTCAAATATAGTTAGTAATGATAATTTTTTCTTCAAATTACACATATTATCATCAGACTTGATTACTCATTACTCTATTTAACTACTCTTAGTCTCGCAATCACTCACCTTAAAAAGGGAAATAGGGTAATATGATATTCTTACCCATCTCTTTAATATGTATGTTCAAGCCAAAAACTTGTTATATTTTGAAGCCAAGGAAATAGTACTCCTTTCGGCCTAAAATATAAAAAAGTCTTAAGAGTTCAAAATATATCTCAAATATAATAATTTAGTATTTGTAAAAGGTAACTTTAACCTTTAAAATATTCACTTATTACTCATTACTTCACTTAATTATTCTCTGAGTCCACACTTACCCATCCAAGAATGATAGTATAGTTCTCTTACTAATCTCCTTAATACATGTATCTAAATCTAAAACTTACTACGTTATATTTTAAGATAGAGAAAGTAATTTACTAAGCTCGAGTTTCTTTATCCTTCCTAATGTTAAGCAACAATGCTATCGCGTCAGCTACATGAAGAAAATGTGCATTCAGAGTAAATTTCTTTTATCACATATTATGAACCTTTTTGTTTGTTTCGTAGTAATCTCCAGCTCTTTTCGAACTGGTGTGCCTTGTGCGTGTTTTCAGTCAATGGAAAGAAAATGCCAGCAGGATGTTAGTTTCGAGGTTTTCAAACTTACATTCCAATTTATTCTGTATTTGCCCGTCCATAGACTCCACCAAAATGTACATCTAAATACAGTTTGGAAATCACCTGGAACAATGCCATGCTGCAGTTCATTGCGTCAGAAAATACTGAAGTTGATGTTACTGGCCAATATCAATTCCAAATATCCCATAATTTTGAGGTCGCAACAGACATTTCAAGTATTTGCTTCTTATGCCAAGCTACTTTCTTTTGTCTTGTACTTCAAGTCCCCAATTGGGTGCAAACGATCAAAATGTACTTGTCTCCTCCTGACTATTTTCAGGAAGACATGAGTCAAGTCAGAAGATAGAACTTCACCTGTGGAAGATACACCCGAGGTCTCAGCAAAAGTAGGTAAAACATTTGCTTGAAAAATCTACAGAATAGTAAAGTGCAAGAATCGGGAACACAAACCTTCCATCGAATGTTCAATAAGATCAGCAGAAACATTTTGCTTCCATCAGGAATCAGCTATCAGTAATTGTGCCTAAATTTCCTATGCAACCCTTATGTGTTTCATGTATCTTAAAGCTGATCGCAGCATTGCTCTAGCTTTTCGATCAGGGGCACATCCTGATGTGATCATTTCTTCATAGATAATTGGAACCTGTTACATTATTGGCAAAGCGCAAGGTGCAATACCTTAGATCATGCTTCGCTGGAGCTTGCATGCTTATAGCTTTGTAAATCATAAAGAAATTACAGGTATAGAAAATCAAACAAAACTAGACAATTATAACACTGTAGAATGAAGGACTATGTTTTTCTGGTAATTTGAGCACAGTCAAATCTAATACAGCAAATCATATCAATTTTATAGATTCAACATATGTGCTCGAAGTGTAACTTAATGAGTGCAATGGGAGAAGAAATGCATGAGTGTGATACCTTGTCAAACTGCTCAACACGGATTAAAGCTTTCATCAGTGTAGTATATGTTATAACATCAGGCCTCAAGCCCTGCAATATGAAATGCAAAATATATGAATTTTCATGAGACCCATATAAATTGCCAAGATAATGTGATCATGGAGACATAATATGATGTGGGGAAATAGAAAAAAGGGCAACAACAGAACTTACATTTTCCTTCATGAATTGCAGCACAGAGAAGGCTTCAACAATCCTTTTATCCTCACCAAAAGCATTAATCAAGGAGTTCAGAACTAGTGTGCTAGCCTCTAGGCCTTCTGCTCTCATGGCCTTGACAACGTTTAATGCATGGTCTGCTAAACCCTGGAGATGTTTCATGCTTGACTTATGAGAAGTTGAGAACCAAAGTTTTAATTTGAATCTGGTAAGTTCACTTAATCTGGCAAAAATGTATTAATATTTGCAAATATTAATTTTGTAAAGCACTTGCAACCAAACACTCAGATGAATAGATGGTGTATTATACTACGGAACAGGTCACATCAACAATATAAATTAGATCTTATAGATTTTAATGTTTCTTGATTGGGATATTGTCTAGCATGGTGAAAATTTCAAAAAGATAGCCTAAAGCATGCATCACTTTTGCCTCCCTATCTAGTTATATGGGAAATTAAGCGGTAGGAACTCACCCTTTGAGCGTATGCATTGACTAGGGCATGGTACATGGTAGGTGATGGCTTCAGTCCATCAGCTTTCATTGCTTCGATGCAATCAACTGCCTCCTTGAACCTCCCAGACCTACCATATACATCCACAAGTGTAGTATATGTGATAATGTTCGGTACCAATCCCTGCTCATTCATCTCTGCTAGCATTGCTTCTACCCCCTCCCATCGCTCTTCTTCACCAAGCAAGTTGATCATGATGTTATATGTAGTTGTGCCCGGTGGGCAGTTGCTTTCATGCATCTCATCAAACAGCTCTATTGCGCGGTCATGCCGTCCTCCCTTACGGTGCGCATCAATAAGCGTGTTCCATGTGACAACATCTGGTTCAATCCCTTCTTTTCGCATCCGATCAAACGCATCCATGGCATGCCCAAGGCAGTTGTACTTCCCAAATGTATCTATCATGACATTGTAGAAATGCCGGTCAGGACGAACCCCACTTTCGTGCATCTCACGAAGCACTGCAAATGCCTTTTGCCATTCCCCCCTATCACGGAAACCTGCAAGGATCCGGCTGAACACATATGAGCTCGGTCTAACTCCATTGGCCTCCATCTCTTTGAGAAGTATCCTTGCACTCTCCCACCGCCCAGCCCTCGTGTAGGCATCCACAAGTAAGCTGTATGTGGCCTCATCAGGCGCAACTCCGCATTGAGACATTTCGTCGAGCACATGCTCGGCGTTCTTGAGCGACCCAATCTTCACATACCCTTTCAGCAGCGCGTTGTACGCGCGCGTCCTTGGCTTGATCTCCCCGGCAAGGAAGAACTCGAGGAACAGAGCCTCAGCCTCGGCGACGCGCCTGGCTGACCCGAGGGAGGAGATAAGCGCGGTGACCGCGTTGGAACGTGGCGTCAGCCCGATGGACTGCGCGGAGGCGAGCAGCTCGAGCGCCGCGTCCGGGAGCGCGGCACGCGCGAAGGCGGCGATGAGGTCGGAGAAGAGGGGCGCATCGGGCTCGAGGCGCGACTCCTTAAGGTCGCCAAGGAGGCGCTCGAGGAGCGCGGCGTCGGGCGGGTCCCGCGTGTTGAGCAGCGACGCGAGGAGGTGCGAGTAGGACGCGAGGTCCGGGAGGAAGTTGTGCTCGCGGAGGAGCCCGAGGAGCCGCAGCGCGACGGCGGGGCGCGACGCGGCGGCGGAGGCGGCGAGGAGGGAGTTAAGCAGCAGCGGCGATGGCGGGTCGGAGAGGGACGGCGGGAAGGAGAGCAGCAGCGAGTGCGGGAGCAGACGCCCGGACACGGAGAGCGAGTGGAGGAGCGACGAGAGCAGCAGGTCGAGCGGGAAGCAGAGGCGGTGGCGGTGCAGAAACGGGAGCAGCGCGAACGCGAGCGGCAGGGACGCGTCGCTGGCGGCGAGGCCCCTCAGCAGCGCGTGCCACTCCCCCGCCGGAACCGCCGAGTACGACGCAGCTAGTCTATTCTCAGGCACGGGCACGGACACCGGCGGGGACGTCGACGCGAGGGAGGAGGCGGTGGAGGAGCTGGAGCTGGAGGAGAGGTAGGCCAGGAGCGGCTCGAAGTCGTAGCGGCTCGCGGGAGCGGGAGCGGCGGATGCGGACGAGGTGGTAGAGCAGCCGGCCGGAGGCAACCGGTGGCCGCGGCGGTGGGGGAGGAGGGTCGGCGGGAGGAGCAAAGCGGGCATGGTGGAGGCGGAGGCGACGGGCGGAGCGAGTGGTGGAGGGCGGAGGCGCGAGAGAGGGGCGGAGGGCGCGGGGTTTATCTAGTTTTGCGATTTTTTTTTGCGCTCCCGGCTGCCGACCTGAAACTGGCATGTGGACCTCACGCCGTCCCGTATCGGCTACAACCTGTAAGGCTGTAATTGGATAGCTTACACAATTGACTTTTGTTGACGGGCCGGGTTTCACGCCCAAAGCCCAAAAGATTAAAAAAAAATGAGATGTATACGTATAGGTTTTGTATGTCAGCCACCTTATAGTTTGCGGTTATCTTGGTTATCTTATTTGTGTCATAGACCTCCGATAAGTGATTGTTAATATAATAGCACCAGAAATCAAATTGGTTATTATGACAATAAGTTTAGAAGTCGTTGTTCGGTCATTGACAATCGACAGTAACCGACTAACAACCTATAGACCTAGCGTAGAGTAGATGACTAGGACTCTTAGTAGTAATCGATATGTGATTATTTGAGGTCTACGTAACCGATTCGACTAACATAGTTTTGTAAACCATGTTTTAGGCTTGTTATTACCGAGTTAGGCCTTGAATTAGACAATAATGCACATAGTATTTAGAGAGTGTCTATACATATAACAACATATTTTTATTAAAAAAACAGTTGATTTTTACATTATATATTGGCACTGCATTTTAACCTTTTAAAGGTGTTATGGTATATAAGGATTAGAACTAAAAATAATCTAAAAAGTATTTATGGTATATAAGAATTAGAACTAAAAATAATATATTTATGGTATATAAGTATTAATGGTATATACACAAATAAAAAACAACCAATTGAGCCAAGAAAATAGTCGAGAGAGAGTAAAAAAAGCCATTAAAATCGTACGAAAAATATCTCGCCATTTGATAGAGTGATTACTGTAGTGATGATTTTTTATACAGTAAAAGGCTAGAAAAGCCCTTCCTTAATTGAAAGCGTATATAAAGTCGTTCGATTACTGTAGTGATCGAACTATGTATCTCTCTCCTTCAATTCGTGCCATCCATCCATTGCATGCTTGCATTCGCCGGCGGTGAGCAGTGCGACGACCAGCTATGCGCGCGGCTAACCCTCTACTTAAGCCCACGGTTGATGAAGTGTGCACCGTGGGCTTAACTGGGCCACATGTACCCAGCTGAGAACTGGAGTACACTCTTTTAATAAAGAAAAAATATGCATCTATTTGTGACGCTGAAACAACTCATATGTCTGCTTTTTTATAGGGTGAAGCAAGAAATATTGTGACTTAAATTTGAGAAACTATAATGTAATGAAACCATGTCAAAGTTAGCATAAAAATACACCCGTGTAAGCTTAGAGTCTATTTAGTATAACTTCAACTCTGATATTTATGTTGGATCGTCAAATTAAGTTTGTATAATATAATAAAATAGTTTAAATTTTTATTTTTAGTCCAAAATAAAAACTAGATTGTTTAACTAAAAACCTCAATCCATCCATAGGTCTAGATATATAATTTCTTAGAGCTAGATTTAGCAAACTCTAAAAAATTCTAAATCTGGAGGTTTAATTTAAACGGGACCTTAATATAAACACTGTACACTGACGTATATGTGACTGATAAAGAACCAAAAAAATCACGAAACCGGTAAATAGTGAAAATAACAGATAAAACCTGGAAAGGTAATGCCAACATGTGCATGAGCCTTGGCACGAATCTAAAAGCTACCCAGCGATGGATCCACCCCTCGTACCCGTGGCGCGCAGATATAATGCATGCATGCATGTCCGGTCCGTCCAAGAAACGTGGCCACATCACAAGTCGCGGTCTACTGGCTTGGCATGCATATCGAATTATCGATCGATATCGATCGACCGGCATGCATATCAGCATACGCATGTGAGCTGTTGTGACAAGTACTCCGCAACAAACCGAGTTTAATTATACATATATGCATGTATATATACATGGGCGGCACTCAACCATTTGTGTATAAATATATAATATATATGCACTTAGCGCTATACATCGAACTCAGTACGTGCTGCACTTATATTATATAAATATTAGAGCACAAGATATTTACTTTGGTTTGGGCTTATAGTATAACATTTATGTAAGTTTATCTATTAAATAAATATAAGTGCATTACACTTTAGAATTCTCTAGGTTTACACTTAGTTTGGTTTGGTCTCGGTGGGTTGTTCTCGACTTACTCCTTATAGTATAATACTTATTATATATGTCATTATAATACCTAAACTACATACACTGTGATTGTCACGTCTTCGGTTTTATTGACCTAGGGCACCCTCTCGTAGTCGACACTACACCTAAGGTTGTTAGATAAAACATATCTTGTCCACACGACGGAACACGAGTAGTCGAGATAAAACTGTTTGGTAACCGTTCGTTTCAAATTTTTGAATTAAAAATCTAGATTTTAAATTTTAATTAGTTTACTATAATTACTGATAACCGTGGTAACCGTGTACATGAGTACGCTCGACAAAACGGCAGGCGTGCTAGCTGCTGACGCCTAGTGTACGTGCTCTCTCCCGTCTCCCGCCACCGAAAGATCGAAGTAACTGGTAAGCATGCAGAAACAGAGGACGAACTCTGCAGCATCAATGTCGACGACGACGAGGCCACCGGCTCATCACGTCGACGGCTGCCTGACATCTGAATTGCCAGAGATATATATTTGGTTCCTCCGAGGAATAGATTTCGGTTTAAGGCCACCTGGTTGACTGATGCTTGTAGCAAACTAGATTATGTACATGTTGAAGGTGTGCGGTTTAGTTTTTTAATCAGCTTCTAGATTACATGAAGTCAACTTTTCTATCGGTGAAAGTTGTCCACTTTTAGATTATATATTATGTTTTCTATCTATTCGCCGATTTGCATAAACTTGTTATAATCGTTGTTATTTAAGGTATATAATTATTCTTTTCTATTATTAAGCTACGTAGAATCACTATATCATATCCACAACAATTCTAACCAAACAATTTTATAGTATTTTTATAGCTCACAACTCATAATATTTTTTTAAAAATCTACAACTAAACTAAACACATCTTGAGCTTCCTTGTATATTGTGATAAGACTTGTGAGGCTTATATAATTGAAAAAATTCCTCGTGAGGCCAGTAAACATCAGCTAAAGCCTAGAAGCAATGGGCCATTATGCAGGTTAATTACAGTTGCTCAAATATACCATGCCCAGAAAGCAGAAGAAACCTAAACATGATGGCTTTCTTTGTAAAAGGGGTGCAAAGGCAAATGATTTAATTGTACATTTGGTGGAACCTGACGACTGTTTGTTCTGGAGACCATAAGCTCATAACAATTAAGAAAAAATGTTCCTATAGCTGATAAGAAAATGTCTACTTGAGAGGAACTAATTTGCATATTAGAAACCATTGGTTTTGCAAGAACCTCTCCCAACAATGGCGATTACAAAAAATCCAGTCCATTGCGTTGTCATGTTTGACAAAACAACCCTCCATTTTCTAGTCATGGACCAACAACTAATTTCCTTGCATGGCTTATTACATTTAGGTCCTATTTGTCACAGCTCCATATCAAAATTAGACTAACCTACCTTGAAGAAATCCTGAATCTAAAGTTGTGGATAGATTAAGGGTATTTGGTTGAGTAATCTAGTTTTTATTTTAGATTAAAAATAAAATTTTAAACTATTTTATTATACCATACAAATCCCGATCCAACATGAATGTTGGACTTATAGCTGTACTAAACGGAAAACAAGCCCTTAATAATAGAAGGCTTCTCATATGAAGAAAATGGCCTAGCAACCTAGAATATAAGTATGCTATATTCATGTCATTTATCAAAATAAATTAAACAGCTCTACCCAAATAAACAATAGATTAGCTTAGTCTTATACTCTTATAGTAGTGTGGTGAGGCCTCCTGCCAATTGGATTTGGGTTTTGATTGAGTAGATCTTAGATTCTTGTTAGGTTAGGTATTAGGACATACTTAGGCTATGGTGTGAATATGATGGGAATGGGTAAAGTAGCCTTGATTAAACTACCAAGGGATTTCATTTCATGGAGCTCAATGATTAATGTCCAAAGCATATCATTAGGGAAACTTGAGCCCATATGCATTAACTAAATCAAATCAAATCAAACAGTTTTTTCTCACATGAGACCAGGGAGACAGGGACCCAAGTGACCAACCTCTTAGAATCAGTCACTGACGTGTGGGGCCAGGCTCACTAATCTCCGGTGGGTCCAGCATGTCATTGTCTGTAAACTAAAGGGTCTTTAGTATGGAGGCAATTAGGTAAACTAATCAAAAGAAAAAGCCAATGCTTGGAGCTGTGAGCCAGCCTTAAACATGCCATTGCACCCCTGTTTCCTAGTGAGTGGTTAGTACTAAGAACCAGTACCTGCTCATAATGCACATTTGCGAAATCTTAGATCTAATTAATTAAGTAATTAACCCTGGCTATTGTCGGATTGCTCCTAGCTGCCTTGTCTATTTCGATCCCAAGGTCAGGTGTCCCGGCTTTTGTGCAAATGGTTAATCAATTTGATCTGAAGCTTATCAAGTTTAACTTTTTTAAACCAAACTTCTCTAATTTTGACCAAGTTTTAAAAAATTTATTAACATCTATAATAACAAATAAATACCTCATTAACACATGTTTTATTGTGGATTTAATTGAACTAATTTGATATTATAGATGTTAGTATATTTTTCTATAAAATTAATTAAAGTTAGATATAAAATTAACTAAAGTTAGAGAAGTTCAAATAATAAAATTATAATATATAACATAGAGAGTAGTTGTTATACTTGATCCTAATGCTATTTAGTATGGTTGTTAACAGTAGCAAACTAGACACACCTTAACCCCTTTCCTCCTTTATTCTAGAATAATATTGGCTTCTTCTTGACGACGAAACAAATATATTTATCTTGAAGTTAGCATATCAATATACAAATATAGACCCATAAATAAAAGTTAATAAGGATGAAATGTACATATAGCATTATCAGATCTTGAAAGGTGCAAATCTTGATAGGATGGTTGTTAAATAATAAAACATACATTAATGATCATAAAACTCATACGAGTAGCTTTTTGTCGACCACATACAACCTTTAGACCCCGTTCTACGGTAGGAGCTGTGTATTTCTATATGGTATATCCGTGTATGCATCTTTTTCGCTTTATCTAATAATTCTAATTTTAGGCGTATCTACAAAATCAATACCAATCCTTAACAATACTATATTTATGTCATATTCTGAAAAAAAAATTGTGTTATGTTTTAAGTTTATGGTATCATAAAATTTTAGAGCGCAGAGTAAAAACACCAAAGAAAAAATTTATGTAGTCGCTACTGAATCCTATATAACTTAAGGCATCCTTTGGAATAAAGGAGTTTCAAAGAATTTTTATAAAGATTAAACTAATTACTGTGAAAATTCTGTAAAACTATTCTGAAGGAGCACTAAAAGTTTTGTAACAAAATTATAAAAGAAAGATTTATGGTGACGTAAAATTTCTTCTCTCTTTTTGATGCAAAACTTATCTTCCTTTTTAAAACTAGGCCGGAAAAGCAGAAACAAGATGCATGGCATGAACCCATCCAGAGCTAACAAACTCACACATACAAACAAAGGCGAGATGAAACAGCCTCGTCTTCATATGCTCCTCCTACCACCCATCCCCGGGTCGCCATGCGACGTGCTCGCCACCACTGGCTTCACGAATCACATGAAAAACCTCGGCATTTAGCCTCCAAAAGGGCAAAACAGAAAGGTGCACTGCCCCTTCGCCCTCAGGCCAGACTCCAGAGCCAGCAAGCCTGCTCAGCCGCGGACAAAATTTTTCGCCGCCTTTTTAACCGACGCTGCGCGCTCCCAAAAACCCCCGAGAAAACGCCGGAAATCTGCGCTTGTTGACAGGTTCCGGGCTGTTGTGCGCGTGACGCACCAGAAACGGAGGGCTCCGCCAATAGAAAGGCTACCCCTCCCTCTAATACGTACGAATTGGCTGTGGTTTGGAGGGTTTGGTTGCGGCCACCATCGGTTTTTTTTTGGCTTTCTAACAAATTGGTCTAAAATACAAATCATAATGGTTGTCGTGGCTAAAGCCAAAGTAACTCGGTTTGTTTTGAAGTATTATTTGATAAGCTAGATAAAATTAAAATTACATCACTCTTCAATATATAGGATGTGTTTAGTTGAATGTCGATTTTTAAAAGGCTATTGCGAGCTATGAACTATAAAAAAACTGTTATAAACGGTGAGTTGTAAGGTATAAAAAATCTAAGAAGTTATAGAAGTAAGGTAAAAATAACTTACCAAACTTTCAATAGTATTATGGATAATTTTTATGAAGTTTGGACTAAAGCCGTAAAAGTTAGGGTGAATCAACTTTCTCAGCTCCTTGAGATTGTACATAAAAAGGTTATATCTTTTGAATAAATTGATTTGCCTCTGAATTTCAGCTTTCAGTTTTCCAATTAAGAAACTAGTTAAAAAAACTGAACTAAACACAGCCATAAGTTCTTCAGTTTTTGCGGTTCTTTGATTTTTCGTGTACGAAAACCAAACCGAATTTACTTAAAACAAAAACCAAACATTAGAAAAATAAAAAATTCTTAAAGTTCGGTTTGGTCCGCTTTTGCTGCAAGCCGCACGGCGATCGTCGCTTCGGTTCGCTTTTGTTGCGACGCGCGCGGCGCGGCCGCCGCGTCGGTTTTCCTCCGCTTCAGGCGGGCAAGGCGACGACGGAGATCTGCTCGAAGAAACAGAGGAAATTTGACGCATTCCGGGGCGCCGGGCTGTTACGCGACGCACCAAAAACGGAGGGCTCCGCCAACAGAAAGGCCACCCCCTCCAACTCCAGTGACCAGTAAAACACACATGAACTGGCCGTGCTGTGCTCATGGTGTGTGAGGTGGGGGCCAAGCTGGGGAATTCAGGATGCTAGACAGAAATGCCCCTGGCTGGAGTAACATCGGCAGTCGGCCATCGTTTTTTTGTTTTGTTTTTTTTTTCATTTTTCAGATTTAGTTTTTTGATTTATATGAAATACAAATCAAAGATCAAAACTAAAATAATTTGGTTTGGTTTTTTCATTTTTCAGATTTATCCAAAAATATGTTATGATTATTCTTTTTAAGTATTATTTGATAAGTTAGATAAAATTAAAACCATATCACTGTTCAATATCAGCTAAATAATTTTTCGTTTGTTTGATTTTTTATGTATAAAAACCAATCCAAAAACTAAAACTGAATTTACTTAAAATAAAAACCATATATTTGGTTTTTTATGTATAAAAACCGAACCAAAAACTAAAACTGAATTTGCTTAAAATAAAAACCAATTATAAAAAAAATCTCGAAGTTTTATTTCTGCCCACAATAGAAGGCATTATCAGATTATCCCATCGAAATCCGATGGTTGAGATCAGTTGGCACAGTAAAACTGAACAGCACAGGCAGTACATCAAATCATTAAAGCTACAGTGTCTTGCTGATATGATATTTCATGTCGTGATGTACCGTACAGGCTTGAAATTACTGTAGAGATACATGTCCGTTTTCCGCATAACGTGTTTACAATATTTATACAACTTTAAAAGTAGTTAGCGATGGCAACAGATTAACGGTGGTGGTAGTAAATCTGTCAACACCACAATACTTCATTGACACGTACATCTTCATCGTCATTGACACGTGGTGATATTATATTCTTTTAATGTTGTAAATATTTTTCTCGTTAACGTATAAGCACTCAACTAGTGATTGATAATACGTGGAATGAGACGTTTAAAATGTACAACTGCTAAATCTCTAGAATTTCCCTCATAATTAATTTGGATTGTTTAAAATGTACAACTGCTAAATCTCTAGCATTTCCCTCATAATTAATTTGGATTGTTTATAATATGCTGAAATCTAGCATACAATTGTTAGCTTTTTTAGGGAAGACAGCATTAACTTTTTCTAGGAAGCAGACATGCATACAATATTTAACTTGTAAGTGATGAAATGTTGATAGTGAAATCTATCATATCGAGTTGCTCAACTTGAAGATTAACATGGAAACATCGTTGTAGATGGTTTCTTGCTTCTTTGATTAGTGCGTTTATTAATTAGTTTGTAACTTTAATTAGTGATGCATTTCATTGCTAGTCTTGTAAGATAATTAAACATCCTTGCAACCTCATGACAGTATGATTAGATACAACAAATTACCTTGATTACATGAGATTTGCATAATCTTTTTTTGGCACAAATAAGCTTCAAAGCCAAAAGGAGGTATCATTGGCATGATTTTTTCGCCACTATCAAAATTTAATGAGTACATTGAATTTTTTTGGTAGAATTATTCTAGACTTCTAGGTTTAAAGGTGTACATCTAGAACAACCAAGAACGTCAAATTCAACTAAGGTAATTCTTGCTGCCTACTATTAAAAAGAACCTTGGAAGTTACTAATAAGGCAAATATTGCAGCTACACTAGCATGTAGTATCAATGTAATGTGATTCCATGGTATCCTACTATCAATGTCATGGATACGGAGTACCCGCAAATCCGGTGAGCGGCATGATCTAGTATTAGATTAGATAGAATAAGATAATGATGATGTATGTAGCAAAAGATGTGTTGTAAGCACCAGTCAAGTCTATTAGTAATATATAAGGAATAGAGGCTCTCGGAAGAAGGGACAAGCAAGAAAAAGGAAGTATGTGTAACAAAGATATTTTCACTTTAATCCAATACACAAGTATGTATAAGGTTATTATCCGAAAGTAAACAATTATGTTCATATGTGATATTAGGATTCTTCATAGATCTTCAACACCCACTGCCGAATTTGGCAGGCATGTTAGGTACATCAGTTGTCCTCATCAACTAACATATGTCGCACCTTCAAATGCTGTAGGATTTTGGCATGAGGTGACCATGACCTCCGAGCTAAGCTTGAGTGTGGTAGGTAGTGGAACCCCCAACGACACCAAACATGACCCCACCATCGCTAACCAATCAGCCTAGGGTGTGGGCTTAGAGGATGGCAAAGCTTTCGTAGCATTGTTACTTGACCTAGAAGCCATGTAGGCCTCGATGCTGTCTCTGTATCAGACCTCTATAGCAGCCAAGAGGCCGCACGTTACATGGCCGACTACCACGATTTCAACACCACCTTAGTCAACAAGTATGATGACTCCACAAAACCGAAGGAGTTCCTCCAAATCTACACCGCTATGGTACAAACTTATACTTTGTGGAAAATTGTGGTGTTCTCTGAAATAGGTATTCTAGTTGGTCCCATCTATGAGACAATTACTTGTCATGAGGCTAATTCCAAAAAATAAGGAGGATCTTATCGGTTTGTCTTGTTGGTAATCTCAATGGACTCACTTTTTTCTTTTAACCAACATGGAAGCGCTAATTTGGAAATTAGTTTTCTATCAGGTATTTCTGTTGGTATATTCATACGGCTAGTAAACACTACATATTTAATACAATAACTTAAATGAAAAATTGATCATATACCCTTTATTTAGATAAAAATCGAAAATTTATTCTCCTGACCCACATGTCATTGAACTAAGAGAACCCCACACCACATATCATTGAGATATGAAAGATAAATCTTTAATTTTCATCTAAATGAAAGATATATGATAAAATCTTTTAACCTAAATGTGTTTATTCCAATGAGACCAAATAATCCCCAAAACTAATTTTTCCCATAATCCCCCCAACTCACCCGAGGGCAAAACTGTCATTTCAGTAACCTTAGAAACAAACTCTAAACAAAAATCTGCCAAAAGACAGCTTTTTTTTCGTCTTTAGTTTCCTTTTTTCCATTTCTCGAGCTCTCCTTCCTCCTTAAAACCTCTCTTCCTCGTCCTCCTTCCCCATCGCC
>KE372274.1:463236-479447 GCA_000418225.1 Zizania latifolia
AGGTAGTGAGCTGGGCACAGCACAGGCTTGCTTCCCTGCACTGCATGTGAGCCTGTGTTGTCTTGATGGCTGGCTGGTGGTTGAGTGCTTCTTGTGCTTCCTTCTCCTGCCTAAGATGATGAGGTTACATAATACAATCATACAATGCATGCTACTACTACAATTATTATCCAACTAGGCTGGATCACAGTAGAGCTAGCACATAATATAATAATAATACATTGGGCTATATGGTTCCTTCCAATCCATGTCTTCTCTTATGTGGTGTGCAAGTCTTAATGAGAGTATCTTTCTCTCTCTCTCCAATCTATCTATCCATAAAAGAATGCTTCTTGTTCCCTTTACTACCAAGAGAAAACCTAAAAAATCAGTGGGATAGAGAGGCCAAGAAAAGGACTTAACAATTCAAGTCTCCAGCCAACGAGAAACCAGCTATCTATCTACTATATCTTTTTTTTTATACCAATCGTTTTGAACATGTACACAAGAATTAATAATTACCTTTGTTATTATTTATTTATTTTTCTTTGAAAATTCGAGTCGATTATATATAGGAGGGATATCATTTGTTTGATGAGAACAAATAGGTAAGAAAAAATACATAAAAGTTATAAAACAACTTATATTTAGAAAAGACCTAATAAGGTTAAAACGATTTATATAACTAATCGGATTGAGTATGATGGAATTGAATTAACATGAATTATAACACGACAAGGTGAATGAAAGGTGTGCGTTCTCTCTTTGTTTCGCTGCTGCTGTCTGCTCCCCGTTGTTCTCTTCGATCGCTTTTAAATATACGGGTCGCTTGATTGATTGATCGCGTCATCAGAGAAAGGAAACGAGAAATATCTCTGAGTTCGTGTTCATGTTGCCATCATGTGGATGCAGAAAGGAGATGGGGGAAATTTTAGTACTCGTAGATGAAAAGCGATTTGCATGGGTCACTTGTTTGACAAGTTACGCACTTGGCGATCGATTTCGTCGGATCTCCCTTTCGGTGATTCATTGCCGGGGCCGTAGCAGCCATGGTGAGCGACTCTTAAGGAGCTCAGCCGGTTTAATTCTGTTCAAAATGGGCATCGTCGCCAACGGAAGACGGGCTGGGGGAACACATGGTGTAGAAATATGTGCGATTTCACTGGTGTTAAAAAAATATGTATTAATTACCGGAGTGTTCGAAAATTAGAGCTAATCTCGTTAGAATTAGGCCATGTTTGTTTTGGTTTGAAATTATAGTAATCAAGCTTATAAAAATAAGCTGAGTTAGATTAGCTTATTAGATTGTTATAATATACGCTCTAAATTATAATAAATTAGTATAATAAATAGATCTGTTTGTTTGAGCTTATAGAAATCTAATAGAAATAAGCTAGATTATTATAATCTCAGACTAAAACAAACAGATCCTTAGGCTTACATGAATTGTCAACTTTTGATCAGAACAACGAGCAAGCAACTGCTAATGTATTATATTCCCCCATTTTATATTATAATTTGTTTGATTTTTTAAAAGTTAAACTACTTTAACTTTCAATAAGATTAAAGAAAATATATTATCATCTAATATATGAAATAAATAAACTATTACAATATATTTTATGATAAATTCAATAAAACTAATTTAATATTATATTTTTTCTATAAAATTAGTTAAACAAAACGAGTGGATAGCTAGGTTTCCAAAGAGAGAGGCAATCCAAGCTCCATTCCTCACCCTTGTTGGTCCAAATAAGGGTTCCACATTTGCGGTCAGCTCAAGTAGAGTATTTGCACGTCCAAGAAAAGCAAGTTCTGCAGGCCGTGATAGGGCGCTAACCCTGTCATTATCTCTGTTTTAATACGGCATCGTAATGGCGCGCCACTAAACAAATAATTCCGCCCGCCACTGGCGGCGCAGCGCGCTAGCGCCATGATGGCAGCGACCCTGGACCAAACCAGCCTGAGGCAGAGAGGCAGTCCAGTCCTCCTTGGAACTTGAAAGCCCCTCCCAACATAGGAATGCCAAAAAGAGAACGGTACAATGATTCAGGCCGCAGCACGGCAGGGCCTTGTTGGTGACACAAGCAAAGGCAAAGGCGAATGTTACAAGGAAAAGAGAGCTTGTTATTAGTGCTAATATTATACTATGTTGGAACATCAGTTGGTAATATTATATGTTGGAACATCATCAGTGTTACATGATAACATAACTACTCCCTCCGTCCCGTAATATTTTATAGCACAGCGACAACACTATCTAGATTTATTGTACTATAAAATGTCAAATCCCATTCCGGTTCCGGTCCTAGATTGTAATATTATAGAACAGAAGATATAGCAAACAGCTCAAATACTCTTCTCTAATTCAATATTGATAATAATAATCTAACATGCCTGACAACTTTAATAATTCAACATCACACTAAAAACTATAATTATTAGTTTATTAATTTACGACAACATTATTAATCTAAAATAGATCTATTATGATATGTAAACTGGAAAACCAAAAAGTGCAGGAGAGCACCGTCTCAGGAGCCAGGAGGCGAGAACCATCATGGCATCACAAGTTCACAACGACAGCGCACAGGCGAGACCAAAGGGAAAAGGGCAAAAAAAAAAGACTGGGGGCAACAAGAACATCTCGAGCAACCACCAGACCTGAACAAAAACTAATGCCAGCACTTTGGCCAGCTTCTGCCACTAAACTCTCTGCGTTGCTTTGTCAGGCACAATGTATAACAAACCTGGATGGGCACCCCAGGATGGTATGTATACTGATGCCGTTGCTTGCGGAAGATGCACCTACGAGAGACAACAAGCATCCGCAGGTCACAATTAGTACAGACAGGAAAGTGTCACAAAGATAGCATAATACAGTTACATATATTGTAAACTGCGACTGTGCATATGGAATGCGATTGAGGATAGATACAGGAGTGCATTTTTACAGGCAATCTGGCGGTACTATTTGCGATGCAGCAGTTCTATCTCACAAAGTGCTCTTTAGATTGGCATGATAATCAAAGCAAGGTTATTCGCGGGGAAGAGTCGGGAGGGCCTCTGAATCTATGAGGGAGGTGTGTGGCCCCCGCTGGAGGAACTCAAGATGTGGGTGAGTGTTCCCACCCGGAGGCCTGGGACGCCTGCATGGAAAGAAAATCCATTAGGTTAGCATTGCCTGTTGATCAGAGGACTGGGGAGTAACTCCCAAATTTAATGGAATTGCCCCTAAGCATTGACAGTTTTAATTTGATGCTAGTGCACTCACCGTCTTAGAGGCTAGAGCTTTTGTGACGCTGAGGGAATATAGAAATATACAGGATATTACAAATATAATGTTATTGCATTAATTAAAAAACTGTTACAACATGATGTGAGACGACACTCAGCACTATAAACAAACTTGGGTATCTGAGAAATGTTTTGATTTGTTAGTCATGGGTTCTAAAAATAGGGTAGAGTACAGCAGCTAGCCATCTTGGAACTCAGACTGCTAAGAATAGTTGGCCATGAAGAATGTTTCTGAACAACTACCTTACCTCACAAAGCGAGAATGTTCGAACCATGGAACATCAGGCGGGCCAATTGGATCATAACGACTACCCAGTGGGACGCTTCTATTTTCGAATATTCAAATCCATTTATAACAGATTAAAAAGATCTCACGGATACTGAAATGATAAATTATTGAATGAAATAATGGATTACCCAGGACCACCAAAGGGTGCAGGAAAGGGATTAGAAGGAAAGAAGCGTGGATCGTTTGGACCTGTTGTGTCAAATAAGTAATAAGTCAGATTGCAGAGATGGACAAACATAATATATAGATTCTGGGGTGTGTTTAGTGGGCATCGTATTACCAACATGCATGCTGCCACCCCCACCAACACCACTGAAAACAAAAACAGAAACTATTAACTACATGAATATGCTAATTTATCTATATATTTTACATGGTTGGGAACAAACCTATGAGGGTAGAAGCCTGCACCAGGACCAGGGAAGGCATCATCATGACCATCATAAGCTATAGGAGGATAAACTATGCTGTAACATAAAACAAAGTCACAAGAAAAGGGACATCACATTATATACCTATGTTTATAGTAACTAATTAGCTACTATCATGTAACCACTCTAATTACTGTGACTTGACTAAATATTTACTTACGCATACACATACAATTATTAAGTGCATATTGCACGTTTTGTTTGTACTTCTTAATGCCATGAATGAACTTTGCTATTATGTCACATTAGTGCATATGTATCAAAAGGTTCCATCAGTAATTACTCAATGGTTCCTCCTGTTGTATTGACTCAACAAAAACATGATGACTCATTTACTCAACCCCATGCACTGAACAGAACTGTTCATATCAGGGGACTCAAGACCCAACAATGTTTCATTCTGTGAATGTATTATCATCTGATGGTACACAAATGCAAAGTACTAAGATAATTCATAATTTTGGTAATAATCACAGATACATTTTACCATAACCATTGCTACCTTCAAATGGCATTCTGCTCATGATAGGTGCATGCATCCATATATTTGTAGTCTTAACTCACATGTAGTAGTAAGTTGTTAACTTATCCATAATAGTCCATGAAAACAATACAACTAATGGAAACTTCAAAATGAATCACAGAGCTGGTGGTTAGTGCAGCAAATCTATTCCAGAAAGGTGAAGGATATTGTGTCTTTTTCATTTCTATCTGTATGCCTTTATGATTTTCAGAATTTAATCCGCATCATCAGTAATTCAGCAAAAGCAGGAAAAGGATAGAAAAGTTTGATAGCAAAATGTAAAAAAGTATATATAGAGAAGCAACACCCAAGCCCTCCACTGGAGGGGTGAGCTGGGTAATGAATAATGCACACAACAACAATATCAAAGCCTTTCAATCCCAAGCAAGTTGGGGTAGGCTAGAGTTGAAACCCAACAAGAGCCATGTATGAGGTCAAATGCACACATGCGCAAAAAAAAGGAGAGAGACACAAATGTATGGGGTCATACCCTGCAGGTTCAGTAGTTCTCAAGACTCGACTTTCACAGCTGGAGTACAAGTGCCTTATGTTAGAAAATTTCTTGGAGAAGAGGCAAGTTAAGGCGCATAATTAAAAGTTTTTTGTTACTTGAGGAAAGCTTGAGCTTTCAATAACATAATTAACAAGCAAGGATATTCAGATCAGAACTAACAGAATTCTATTTCCAACAAGTAGATGTGACATATCAGTACCTTTTTAAAATAAAAATACCAAAGAAATACAGTGGTGTCTGGTCCATTGTTGCAAACTTTGGGCGTTCACACACGTTTTGGAGGAACAAAGGGGGTATCAGAACTAACAGAATTCTATTTCCAACAAGTAGATGTGACATATCAGTACCTTTTTAAAATAAAAATACCAAAGAAATACAGTGGTGTCTGGTCCATTGTTGCAAACTTTGGGCGTTCACACACGTTTTGGAGGAACAAAGGGGGTATCACCACAAAAATAGCATAGCAAGCCAATTACCTGTTTATAGATGAACTAGTTTCAACCTCGGGGTTCTTGGCAGCAGCAGCATCCTTCTCATCCAATTTGCACAAGACATTTGAGTTCATGGTTTCAATTAAGCCTGCAAAATTTTTGTACATATCCCCATAATTCTTTGGCCACTCTTCAGAGAAAAAGTCCTTCACACCACACACAAGGAACCAAAGTAAAATCCCAAAAAACAAACCTGGAAGATTCAACATGAAAAAGGTACAGTTTAGCGAAACCAACACATCAAAGAGTGAACAAAATAAGGGCATCCACATAATATAAGACAGTGTTCAACTGTCCATCACTATAAAATATTGTTAATAACCACATGGCATAACAAACATGATACTAGTTTCTACAAGCATAAAGCATAGTATAATGGTGGTACACTTATTTGTACATTACAATTTATGCTATTCACCATTGAAACAAAATAAATAGTCCAAACAAAGTAAGAAGATTCAGAGTTGAAACATACTTGATCTGGATATTATAAGGGCCTTTGTTCTGTGACTCACGATCGAGGACATCAATGGCAAGGATGTTACCGATTACCAGACATTTCACCAATACTCGTTTCTTCTTGCCCTTCTCCTCCTTGACATATAAAAATGCATAGCAATTCTCCATGCTGTTCCAGCCATCAATCCCCACCTCCTCCTCACCTAAAGTTATAAGTACTGAGGCTTACTATATAACTCCAAGCAATCAGGATAATTACTGAACATAATCATGAAATGTAAGTAGGTCTGATATTCGCTTAAAGTCACTCCTCTGAAGTCTGACCTCAGATAGTCAGAGATTTCACATTTTCACTTAGATAAGACTGACTAAGAATTGTTTGGAATTATGGATTGTGAATTAAATGCACAAGACTTAGAATTGTTTGGAATTCAGGATTGCGAATTAAATGCACAAAGTCCAATCATAAATCTTTCGCGTCTAAATGCTATAAAGTTGGTGATCTAACTGCAACTCTGCAAGATGTAGCACAGAATTAATTGGATAGTCCAGTCATCATAGTCTGAACTGTAATCCTCATGCAAGAATTTACAATTTAAGCAAAGCAACCAAATACATTACAGATTATTGGATACAAACGCACATGAAGATTGCAGAATTAATAAAAACTTCAAGTCTTCAATTGCATGCATGTGTTAATTTTATCTCACTTGAATGTTTGGATTAAATTAGCTGCCACCTACCATATATTCTGATGAATATAAAGAAGAAAGTAATTATGGTCTATGGCACATGTGTATGTAAATTATGGATTCTACATATACTTCCCATGCCATCCACTAATTATCCTACAAGTGAGACCAGTGAGAACTGGCAAAGAGTAAGGGAGAATTTTTAAACATCCAAAAGTTATACCTATAGCCATTAGCAAGCAGAGATACTCAGTGATCCCCATATCCTAGTCCAATATTTTAGTATTATCAACAGAACAGGCGAAACCTAAGGCATATGATCTGGCAAGGAGATTATGCAACCCACTAGAATTTATAGGAAACCAAACCTGAACCATTACACTCTACAGATTACAGAACAAGTTTTCTTGACGCAAATCACGCAGAGAAGAATTGCTATAAGTTCAGAGCACTGTGGCGCCAAACTCTACATTAATTAGTGTCCCTCCTACATCGACATCTACCAACTCGGGCATTCCAAGTTCCAGCCCACAGCATCTCAACAGGCAATCGAAATGCGCGGATCCTAAGCGTGAGGACAAAAACCCAACCGATAAACGACGTTGCGCTCGTCTTACAGAGCCACACAACGAAGGAGAACCGAGGAGCCTAGGGGAAGGGGCGGACGGCGGAGGGCGCACCTGACGGCGGGGGATCGGTGAGCGCGGCGGGGCCGACGGCGCAGAGGGAGTAGCCCGCGGCGAGGAACGCCGCGTTAGCGGCGAAGGCCACCCCGTCGTGGGCGCCCCGGAAGGCCAAGCGCGCCGCCTTCACGACGGCCATCGCGGCGGCGTCGGTCACCATTGCGGCGGCGGTGGGCGAGGGTTTCGGGGTTTTGGAGAAGCCTTTGGATGTATTCATCAATTTCATACTTATAATATATTTGATTTTAAGTTATTGTCTAACTTTAATTAAATCTGAAGACAAATATATTAACATATATAATATCTAATAAATATCCTATTGATATATATTTTATAGTAAATTTAATTAAAACTAATTTGATATTATAGTTGTTAATATAATTTTCTATAAAATTGTTTAAAGTTAGATAATTTTATTTTATAAAAAATCAAACGACTTGTAATATATTAAATTTATTTTATATGATTTTAAACGGAAATTCAAATTCTTTTATACTATATTCATTTAGAAAATTAAAACTTATAGTTGGAGCATTTTTTCCCAAGAGTCAGCCGAGAAACCAGGATTTGACTGTGGACTATGTTCATAGATTGTCTTAAATGCCTAGCCTAAATTACTTTTGATCCAACGGATTAGATTTTTGTTATACTATACAAAGTAAAAATTATCAGGCGTAGAGAAGAAATAAACGGCATGACAAGAGTGTAATTTGCATCTTACGTGGGCTAATATTTGTCGTATATATACTCAGTACGTAGCCCCCGTTTTGAGCTTGAGTAAAATGTCAAAAATACAGATTAAATTTTTTTGCTATATATGCTGGCACTAATGTTAGAAGATACTGTCAACAAAGTGGACAGTAATTACATTCACATCCCATATGATCAAAATTAACAAAACCACGATTACCGATCACACTAATTGAGTTCATACCATCTTCATTCTTTAAAACAGTTCTATATAAAAAAATATTTAAATTCTATGTTTAGCATTAAATTATTTCTATTTCATAAGAACCGAGATTTAACAGGTTCTGTCACGTGCCTGCATTAACTCTAGATCACCATCCAAATCCAAAACGGTGTCCTCGAAAAGTGTAACAACTCAACCATCCAAATGATGCAAAACATTAAACCAAAGCATTCATCAGATGAAACACGCCATGACGCCAGGCAGAGATTTCATGCGAACGATTTCGACAGCAGCAGTGTGCATACATGTGTAGCAGCATGCACATTGGAGATCAAGAAGAGAAAGAGGAGGAGTAATTGATGATCACATATTCCATCAGCAATAGCTTCTTTACAATGTCGAAGAATCTATGAGGGTTTTACATGTGTTGTCCATGCCCTCACTATAAGAAAGAAATGATTTTTTTGAGGTGTGATATACTGATATACTGATATGATATTATGATTGAATCAGCGAAGAATTACTAACGAAGGATAAAATCAAGATTTGGGCTCGGTCTTCTTCCTCCTCGTGATCCGGATGTAACCGAAGACGGCGGCGAAGATGGCCGCCGCGAGGCCACCCAGGATGATCTTGCCTCCGGCGAACCTCCGGTCGAAGAGGCCGTGGTTGCGGCGGTGAGGGCTCAGCGGCGACCCTGCAAAGCTCGACTCCAGAAAGGAGTACGCGTGCAGATGAGCAGCAGCTACAGCACCAGCAGCAGAAGGAGCATCTGCGATGCTCATCGGCGTCGTTCTGCCTACGCCGCCGCCGAAGATGGCGAACGGCCGCCCCATGACGGCAGTCATGGCGAGCTGACTCGACACCAAGCAGAAGAGGAGCAAGCGAGGCATCTTCAGAGAGAGAGAGAGAGAGAGCGAGAGAAGGATAGCTGGCCAGTCACGCGCGCACAGGTGTGGATGTGTAGATGTCGATACCAATATGGTCACCCGTACACAGATATATAGAGCTGGCTAGCCGGCTGGGGCTGTGCTTACATTTCAGCTCAGTCAGTTCCGCAGTTATATAGGCAACGAGATACATTTAATAAAGAGTGTGCTGTTGAGCAAATGCTGCGTGCACCCACTCTTTATGGATCTCGAATTTCTACAGAATTACCGGTCTCATGGCTGGTGGCTCTAAAAATTTGACTGGGAATAGCTAGTGGCTTTTAGGAATCAATGTTCTTCAGAGAGGCCCTGAGCAACTGACATCTGGATGAATTCTGAACTCTGAATTTTATGGTAGGAGAATCAGCAGGCAGCATGGGGGAAGTAAACATTGGAAGGAGTAGCAGAACCCTGGAGTGCAGGACCTTGGTGCTATGTCAGTATGTTCTAACAGTCTGGCTTTAGGGGCAGGTTCATTCTTGGAAGGTGAACTGGAACTCAACTTGCAAACCTTGAGATGGATGGCATATCTTTATTGCAAACGAGGTATCAGTGGCTCAAGTATTTCTTGGTTCAATACAAAAGTAAACTCCAAAGGAAGCAAGAGGATTTCTTCAGTCAAAAGAAAGTAGCTTAACCGGAGCATATATGGGTTTGATTTCTGGAACTGGTGAGAGTTGACTAAATGTAGTTTAGAGCGTTCCGTACAGCCCATGCTTTGATTCTGAACCACACAGAAAAATGGCGCGAAATCTGACTGCAGCTTCACATTTACTTCTTTGACAATGTGTGAAACATTGCCTTCAAAAAAAACAATGTGTGAAACATGGCTCAATTTTTCTCAACACCAAGTAATGATTTTCAGGCAACTAAATTACCAAATTTCCTGCCCCCAAAAGTCGTTAAGGCCGTGCAGTTGACCTATGATCATGTGAGATGCTTCCTTGTTAACTGCAGCTCCAAGCCACTGCATGTGTGTAAGAATCACCAGACAGAGTTTAAACAAAAGCTCGTTTTTTTTAATGTGCGCTTCATATAGTATATCGTGTCCGTGTCATGCAGGAAGCAAACAACGGAGACAGATATAGCAGGAGCTGAGCTGCTCTGGCACACCATTGTTGAATTCGCTGCTTCATTTGGTTCTCTGAAGATGCCATTCTGCTTGTTCTAGGAACATAGGATATGAGGTAGAAGCTTCTGACTGACTTGCTTTGTCTGGAGACTGCATGTCAAAACTAGCACAAATCACTCCTATCCTACTTTCTTAGTCTTGTTTTTAGCACTAAATCTGGTTTACAGTGTCAGTTCTTAAATCAAAATGGCATAGATTCCTAGTAAATTTACAGTACTAAGGCCTCAGTTGGGGCAGCTTATTGATAGCTTATACTTAAAGTAGAAGTAAGTTATGTATCAAACGAAAAAATTATAGTCAGGTCAAGTAGTAATCATAATCAGCTATATAATTAGTAATTAGAACTAACTATCTTTCTGCTTATCTAATAATTAGGATTATATTACGATCCTGATTATTTTAAGCTGTTTTAAAGGAGGCCTAAAAGGGTTTATAGCCCGGAACAATCTTTTGCTAAAAAAGCTAGTACTGAAAATTGCTGTCGGAGAATCTACTCATTTACCCAATACCTGCAGAGAGCAAGTGTCCTAAATATGCGGAAATGGCATCGGGCACATTTATTAACAGATATATAACAATTGATCATTAATTAAAAGAAAAACTGAAATCATCAAGCAGAAAAATAATCTGAACTCTCAGCTCTGAACCATGCATGTGATGCAGACTTTGGCGATCCAGCTGTTGCCTTTCTTAGATTCGAGCAAGAATCTAGCAAGTCACCCGTCAAATCATCCATTCTAGAGTTAGCTGTAGTCATCCAGCCGGCTGACACGAATGGAGGCTCCATTATATCAAGAATCATTTGAGACAAGATGAAGCTTCCCCCGATGGTGCATGCAGCCGCATGCTCTGAACCGACCAGTTCATGGCAACCAACCCCCTCGTGCAACCAAAACTGCCGAGATCTTCAGATACACTGTCCAAATTCTATCTTCAGAGAACGAACAGTGAACGTGAGTTGTCCTTCGTTTTCAGGATCAATGATTCAGAGGACGTAAACTTAGCGTTGTTAGGAGTAGATAGCAAGAGTGATTGGCTTCTGTTAAGATCGCCATTAGAGCTTAGAAGCAGATCGTGCTAGGACCATCGATCGTTTCGTTACCATTGTTGTTTTTTATAATAAAAGTTTTTATTGAACTTAAACAATTACATTGATAAGATATAATTGTTCTGAGAATGTCTTACTATGTTTCGTTACTATTGTTGTTGCTGATTCTTTTTAGGATAACTGTTTTCTATGTATCCTGCTCCATGAGACACCTTGGTGGAGCTGACTCAGAGTCCAGGCATCAGCAGGCATTTTTTTTCCATGAAATGTTACAGGGAGAAGTGTTGACATTAAGGCAGGATCACCACTCTGCTCCTATCAAGTACATGTGACTAGGGTGGACTGTACTTTGAACATGCGGCTGCTGTCAGTTCATGTGCTCAACTTGAACTTATTTTTCAGCTGAAGCTCGAGCCTTTGATCCAACCCTGTACTGTAGTAAGTGCTAGAGCTTTTGATCATAAGTTGCGGCTCACGATACTTCCTCCCGTCGCAAGAAAGACGTCGTTTTTCGTTTTTCAAAGTCATTGAGACATAATTTTGACTACTCAATTCTTTTATATAATTTTTTAAAAAAGGTTATAAAATAAAATGTTATAAAAAATATTTTCTTTCGACAAAACATTACCGTGTCATTTTCGTATGTTTAAAATCTATATTGTAAACAATAATTTTAGTCAAAATTATCTTGCGTTGAGACTTTAAAACGACTCCATAATATTATAACCTAAGATCGAATTTGATATTTTATAGTACGACGAATATGGATAATATCATTGGTATTGTCTAGATTCGTTATACTATGAAATATCGAATTCAGTCTTAGATTATAATATTATAGAACAAAGGGAGTACATTCAAAGTTACTACTGCTGTCGTTCGATGGTTACAAATCAGTAAAACTAGCCTGCCTCAATAAGTTGGTGTTTCATGTTTAGGATACCAGTGAGTTATCATATTCCTTATATGCATTGTGTGAATGATCTCTAAGGTGTGTTTGGTTGAGATTTTACAACTAGCCTATCATCTGAAAAATCAAAAAATTGAACCAAACAACTCAAAATCCAGCAAGGCATATTCTTAAAAAAGCAAGGGCAAAATGAAATTTGCTAAGAGCCAGATTTCACCAATTCTCAACCCACCGTAATTGAATATAATTATAAAGTTATGTGGTAATTATCAATCATATCATACGTAAGTAATATTGTTTATTTGTTTTTTCAGCTCATAGTAGCTTTTACACAGTTTAGAGCTATTTTTTCAGAATCTATACCATAAACAATAATCATCTTTGCTGGGAACAGCTAGCTAGCATGTCAAACAAAGGATCACAATTCTGGATCATTGTTAACAGATCGACGACGTAGATAGTACGACAGTCTACAACCGTACAAAGGCTGGAGATGGATCCATTTGATAAAGCAAATATAAGTTGTATTGCAAATCAAGTCGTTTGACAGCATATAGAAGAGTTGAATATCCTCAAGTTCTGACTTCTGAAGAACCACATGAACTGTTTTCTTTTTTTTGAGGGAAGCAAAATTAATACGTACCACTGGTAAATTTACTAATGAATGCCAAGTTGCTCCTGTTTGTTAATCTATTCATTCTGATCTTGAACGCGATCTCTGCAGAAGCTGCTTATCATTTAAAAACCAACACTTCTTTGGCCAGTGTTACTCGAACATGAATGGAGGTTACATGACACAGAAGATACATGCTCATGCTCATGATGAGTAGGTTGCTCAAGTGGTTAGGGAAGGAATAGCATGAATGTAGCCAGTGTCCTATTCCAACAAACTAATCATAAATATTTCTCTGATCAGGAAAAAAACCAACCTAATCATACAAATCATACATGTGGACCCAGTGAAATAGTGTTTTTATGCTACTTTTCAGAATATCCTGTATCACAGAATACAGATACACACAATGGCAGGTGTGAATAAAGGGCCAGATATTTAAGAAATTGCCTGAAAAATAAATTTTCTGTAACCACAGCCAAACAATACAAATCAATGTAACATTTTTTTTTTGTTTCTGTTCTCTGTCCATGTATTACATCTCTGCAGCATGACCATCCATAACTCATGTCTTTCAGCAGGCAAATTTCCACTCCAAACATCAAATTCTGGAGAACGTTCGTTCTGGGGACATAGGTATCGAAACAATCTGTGGCGCAAGCAGCTGATCCAGATAAATTTTATTCTCGGAAGGTCCATCCGGTCATGAATCCAGCCTCAGCGCATGCCAAATATTTCTTCTGGGGGATCATAGATATGCCTTTCCGGAAACAACTCTTCGAAATCTCGCTTCACTCTGTTACGTAGAAGTGGGTGCGGTAAAAGACCCTTCAATAATACCCTGAAAGGTAATTCTTCCGGAGGATCAGGTGACTTTTTCATCTCCTCGTAAATATTCATCGCATCTGATGGGGAACCATATCTCAAGAATCCCCTTATGACTTCAGCATAGGTCTGTGGGTCAGGGAACAGATTCTCATCTCTCATGTTCCCCCAGATTACCATTGCTTCATCCATCTTCTTAATCTTGGCTAGAGCAACAATCAAGTCCTTGTACATGTAGACATCTGGCTTATACCAGTCATCCTTTTGTATTGTCCTAAACATCTGCAAGGCAAAGAAACACGCCAGTCTATCATAGGAAAACATAACAAAATATCATTTCCAGATCTTAATCACAAAACATCATGTGTTGGAATGAAGACAAATCTCACTAGCAATATTTACAGGTAAACAATCACGTTCATGTGTTATGGCAATTTCCTTCTTGGAAAACCATCCATTGCTACCGAGCTTGTTCTAGTTCAACAATGTGCACTGAGATAAAGGATATTCTTTTTGTGCCACCGTGTTTCCAAAAACATTCACAAAATGCCACCCTTGCTAAGTACACATCTAAGAAGTGCCATTAACCTTTTCAGATTCTTTCCAATGGCAAAAATGCCCCTGCCTATTGGTCCCCCATATATCTTTTTTCCATATAGCAAAAGGCTACTAATATGTGAACCTTGGAGTACTAATTTCAAATTCAGGATTTCAGAATTCCAATCCTGAGAATCAAAATTTGAATTTCAGAAGGACAGGTTTTAGAATCATACACATGAGAATTTGAATTGTGAAATTCACATTATAATTCTCAAAAACCAAACTGAAAATTTGCCTCGCACAAATCCGATTTTCAAAGTTATGAATCTTAACAGGGATAGATGACTACGATAACATGGAGTGAAGGCTTTCCAGAACTCGGTGGTATCCACAGGATACAGCCAAACTCAATGCATATTGTTGAATAGGGAAAACAATGGCAAGGAATTGATTGTCGCTTTGTTCTCTGTTTAGTTTATAATCCAACACATGATAAGTAGCATACTCGATGAGTTAAATCAAGAATAGTATCTGAGCATTTATTTGGAGTTTGCAAGCTAAACTGTTTACCATGATTCACAATATCTCTACATAGTTTAGATATATAGATTTGTAAAAATCACTTCAAAACCTCACTGACGTATTGACCAAATTTGATCCAACTTGCACGATCAAACATGTACACACACTCATACAACAACGAAACACAAACATTAGAAAAACCGATAAATATCAGGAGAGTTCAACATGTTTCAATAATTTATCTTGTACCATGAAAGTTCAATCGGCAATAAAGAAAAATAGCTGTAGAAATAACAATTGCATCATCAAGGACCAAATCAGACACTTTATGCTTCTAGGACAAGAATAGCATGGATTTTCATCGATATTAAGCAATCACAAGCATCCCAAGCTCAAACAAAAGCTAATGCTCCACCTTTTAGAGCAAATCTAATTTACAAGTAGGTTCTTGGCAAAGAAATAAAATGCACCCTCCTGTGCTTCCCAAACTGAGTCCCAGAAATTATAAATTAAACCCTTCTCAAATCTCAAGCAGCCAAACAAAAATCTTAACAACTTCACAAAACAAAATTCCGTGCCTCCAACCAGTTGCCCACAAATAAATTCACCACGACAAACTGACCTCGGAATTTATATCCTATGTACTCTCCAGTCTCCAATTCATTCATCAAAACTCTATGCCTCTATCAATCTCAAGCAAGTAACAAACATTTCACCAAAGTTTGCATGCGGCACCAACATAATTTCAGCTTGCAAGCTAAGTTCTCACACAACTCGATCCACGCCACATAATTCATCCACCCTAAGAAGACAGGAGGCATCCAATCTCCACAAAGGGCAATCAACTACAGGTTTGCAATGAGAGGGGATCAAGAAAAGCCTAACCTTGACGGCCAGATCGACCTCCTCCTGGCGCTCGAGCTCGCCGAGCACGGCGAGCTTGTCGGCCTTGAGCAGCCGCACCACGTGCCGCTTCACGAACTCCCCGAGCATCTCCTCGTCCCTCTTGAACCGCTTGAGCCCCTGGATCGCGAACAGGGCCTCCTTCCCGATCAGCTTCTTGCTCCTCCACAGCGGCCCCCGCGGCCGCCCGTCGTGGAACGCGCGCCGCCACTCGCCTCCGGGCGGCGGCGGGCACACCGAGGGCCTCGGGAGGAGACCGTAGTTCGACGTAGAGGAACAGGAGGAGGGGGCGAAAGGCGGGACCTTGGAGCGGAGGAAGAGGAGGCGGCGGGCGAGGAGAGCCCGAGAGGTCGCCGCCATGGGGGGCAAAACCCTCCTCTCCGTTTGGGTTGGTTGGGTTTAGAGGTGGAACCGTGAGACGACGGCGAGGTGGTTGGGTCCAACTCTGTTGTTGGCTTGTTGCGAGTTGCGACCGATGACGAATGAGGCGGTTTGGTTAGAATTCCGGCCAGTTTGGG
>KE372274.1:498101-511573 GCA_000418225.1 Zizania latifolia
CGTCCGCTCTTCTCCTACCGCACGCGCGCAGCAACGCCTCCCTCCGCGCGCAACCGCCAGCGCCAACTCCCCTCCCCGCGCAACCGCCGCTGCCCTCTGAAGTAAATATAGGATCCCCAAAAATACAGTACAACTCATATTGGCTTGTAGCGTAGTGGTTGAAACTCTCTGAAGTCAAGCACAGGTGCAGGGTTCGAGTGCTGGGACTGCTGCGATTTTTGCCTTTTTTTTGGCCACTGTTTTGTCATGGGCTGATATAAAACAGTGTTACTTTTTTAATTTTCTGAGAAACAAAACAATTCGGAAATTCGGAAATTTATTTCAGAACTCTTCAAAAATTTGAAAATTTATTTCAACTTCAGTGTTATAGTTTTCAAGTTTTAAATTTTAGATACAGATTTTGAGGCCCCACAATGTGTTTCGTTCCGAGGCCTTCAAATCGTAGGTATAACCCTGTGTTGCAAAGCACGAGTATCTGACTAGTAATCTTTGGCATGGGTGTGGATAGAGTAGTAAGTAATAAGTTCGAGGATAGTATGAATATTTTGAATTTTAAAATTTGTTAGATTGTAGTATATCATACATTTTTGTTAGTATGTAGCGATAACCATACTAAAGTATAACTTTTAAAATTTAATTTGGAACATTTTTATTAAAAAAAAGCATGCGACTTATTCTACGCTGATTTAGTGGGCTCAAAATATGATTGATCGATAAGATAAAACCAGACAATCCACGGGCCACGGGCCTCTCGAAGGCGACAAGACCCAACTCGCGGCCCGCTAGATCATGGCGCGTCACCTTCTCGGCCCAGGTAATTATAAGCACACGTGCCGCAAATCTTCAAACGTGGATGAGTAGGTAAAGGTAAACTGGTTGAGTCAACCCCTCGTTGACTGACACGACATGCGGTTTCCGGGAACGGGGGGCCCTCCACCCGTCCACGCCGGTGCGATCCGGTCCACCGTTTTGATCGAGCCACTAAAAAACGAGAACTCGTGAGCCGTGCTGTGGCTGGTTAGATGCCACTTCACTCTTGTACGTATCTCTCTTCTTCGTCTGCCGCCTTTGTTGAGTGACGAATCGCAGATTTCGATTGATCTGAATGCTCCAATGGCCGCCAGGTACACTTGGATCGTCGTCCTCGTCCAGACTCCAGCCCAAGTGAGTCCCTATAAATCGCCCATGCATCATTCGAGATGCTCAGACGCAGCTGGTAGAAGTAAACCCATCGTGCATCGAGCAGATCGAGCTAGCATTTGCTACTTTTAGCGTAAATGGCTGCTACCCTCGCTTTCACCGTCATGCGGTCGGCGACGGAGCTCGTGGCGCCGTCCAGGGCGACGCCGCGGGAGGTCCTGCTGCTGTCCGACATCGACGACCAGGACGGGCTCCGGTTCTACCGGTCGGGCCTCCACTTCTTCCGGCCCGGAAACGCGGGAGCCGACCCTGCCGCTGTCGTCAAGAAGGGCCTCGCCGACGCGCTGGTGCCCTACTACCCCGTCGCCGGGCGGATCCGCGAAGTGCAGCCGGAGCGGAAGCTGGTGGTCGAGTGCACCGGCGAGGGCGTGGTGTTCGTGGAAGCTGACGCCGACGTCTCCCTCTCCGACTTCGGCGACGTGCTGTGCCCGCCCATCCCATGTTACCAGGAGTTCCTGTGTAACCCCGACGGCAACTCCGCCGTCGTCGTCGGCCGCCCGTTGCTCTTCGTCCAGGTGAATATATACATCGTGCACGTGCACCATTTTAATTTCCCTCCCTCGCATGCACGTTACAACTTACAATGTGTACGTAAACTAATAATGTGAAACATTTGAAACGATAGGTGACGCGACTCAGGTGTGGTGGGTTCGTGTTCGGGCTGCAGATCTGCCACAACATAGCCGACGCGGCCGGCACAGTGCAACTTCTGCGAGCCATCGGCGAGATGTCGCGGGGAATGCCTGCGCCCACCGTGGCGCCGGTGTGGGCTAGGGAGCTGCTCATGGCGCGGTCGCCACCGGTCGTCACGCACCAGCACCCAGTGTACGACGAGACGGCGGCCGGCGGGAACCACGACGTGCTGGGCAGCGGTGAGCCGCTCGTGCAGCGCGCGTTCTTCTTCGGACCGAAAGAGATGTCAGCCATGCGAGAGCTGGCCGCCGTACCAGCCGGCGCGCGGGTCTCCCGCTTCGACATTCTCGCCGCTTTCCTCTGGCAGCGCCGGGCGGCCGCGCTCGAGTATGGCGCCGACGACGAGGTGCGCGTAATGTTCGTGGTGAACGCGCGCGGCCGCAGTCCACCGCTGCCCGCGGGGTTCTACGGCAATGCGTTCGCTTTCGCGGTGGCGGCGTGCACGGCGGGGCGCCTCCGGGAGAGCCCGCTCGGAGAGGTGGTCAAGATGGTCACCGCGGCGAAGGCGAAGGCAGCGTCGGACGGCTACGTGCAGTCGGTGGCCGACCTAATGGTGCAACGCGGGCGGCCGCGGTTCGGGCGAGCGGCGCGGACGTACCTCGTGTCCGACGTGACGCGGGCTGGGTTTGAGAACGTCGACTTCGGGTGGGGCGAGGCGGTGTACGGCGGGCCGGCGGCGGCGACACTAGCGACGTTTCACCTGAGGGTGAAGAATGCGAGTGGGGAGGAAGGGATCGCCGTGCCGATGTGCTTGCCGGCAGCGGCCATGGAAAGGCTCGAGCTGCACATACAGACGGTCACGTGGTTGAAGAATTAAAACTAATTATTTGTCATTTGCCACTCGAAAAGAATAGTCTTCTATCATTTACCATTCAAAACTTTTGCTTTAGTTAAATATTATACAACTGTTTGTAATTTCACTTATTTCAATTGTTTCTAATGAGTTTAGTCATGTAAAAAGGCATTCATGTGCTCAATCATCTCATCAAAATAATTGTTGCCCTCACTCATCTCTTTTAAATAGTTGCAATTTCTGTTGTAGCTCGACCTCCGGACTTCAACTCTTTCGTCGTCGGTGATGTGCTTTCCATTGAAGACTATGGTCTTCGACCACCTCATTATGTCACGTCCTCGTTGAAATGATGTCGTGTCTAGCAATTTAAAATTTTTTAATTTTAAAACCTTCCGAGGCCTATCTCATATGTCTCTATCACCATCTGGTGGACCAATTTCATCTCTAGCATATGACATCCGAAGAAAACTGTCTCTACATTAGTCATCTTTGTCACGTGGGAGATATGGAACGAGCGAAATATCAGAGTCTTTTGGAACATGAAGAATGGGTTCACATAGATCCTTCAAAAAAATCAAAAAGGAAGCAAGAGCTTAATCTCAAGCAGGAGCCTTCTACTTAGCCTTCCTCCCTTTCTAATATCCCCCCTCTCTCCTGAACCCCTTATCTCCTCCTCCCTCTCTCTCCTCTCCTCTTGTACTCTTTTGTATATCCTAACCTCTAATCTAGTATATTCAATAAATCTCCCATCGTTTTTAAAAAAAAATCAATTTACATAAATACACTTCTATTTTCAAAATTTACAAAAATCACCTTCAATTGTAGGTGGGTGTTTTTTTTAAAAAAACTGCCAACCCAACGGTTTTTTAAAACCACCCTCCCATGCCCGCTTTGTTGCTCACAAGAAAATTCAATAATACTTTATTTAGGATGCTCTAAGATTTGTAAAAAAATGAATGGTGTTTCAATACTTAGTAAAAAATATTTTATCACGTTGTTAAAAAATATTTTAAATAGATAAAGCATTTTGTGATATTATTTGCAACATAAAAAAATAACTATATACAACACTCTTATATTTCAGTGGTTAAAACTAAATGTTTCATACGTCAAAGTAAATATTTTAATTAAGATTTAACTGTGTTTTATTTTACTGAAATATTTTTTATCTACGAAGCATTATTTACTGAGTGTTTTTCAAAATTTAGGTCATCATAAGTACTTTCATCTGAGAAATTTTGCTCGTGAAACCGATTTGGGTTTAATCTTGGGACGGAATGGCATTGCCGGTGAACGCGGTGGGCTCCAATGAGTTAGTCCGAAACTCGATTCCCGATGCCTCATGGGGCCATAACAAGTTGGGTCGGAATGGGATTGCAACGGACGTTCTGGGCTAAACAAGTTCGGCCGAAACGGGATTTTCTCACATTAGACCACAGTAACTTCAAGACTAATTTCTACATGAACTGCCCCAATATATACAACGAACTTGCAGTGACAACAAAATTGGGCCATGTACAAATCGAGAAGCAAACTAGTCACACCCAACACAAGAACACACCACACATCACCGGGATCGAAGCATTCACCGGAGAAGATCAGCGTGTGTTGGTGTGTGCATGCATATATGTACACGGCGACCTGAGGCTGCCTGGTTAGCTAGGTCACTACCTGCCTTGGAGCGTGGTGACGGTGAGGTCGTTGGCCGAGAAGGACTCCTCCTTCTCCCTGTTGTACATATCTCTCCCCGACGACGACGACGTGCACTGCAGCGTGAACGTCGGCGGCCGCGGCATCGGCAGCACGGAGCTATCGCTCCCGAGGGTGAGCACCACGTAGGGGATGTCCGGCCGGTCGTGGGCGTGGTCCTGCACGCACAGCAGCGCCATGTGGATGCACCGCAGCGCCTCCCTCGGCGAGCACGTCCCCCTGATCGCCGGGTCGATCAGCTGCTCCCCCATGTCGCCGTTCCACAGCTGCCACGCCTGCAAGGATGAAAGATGTCAGCTTTCTGTTCGTTCTGACAGGAATTGCGAGGAGATTGCTGATAGATTAGCGACATGCATGGCGGGTGCTTACGTAGCCGACGATGTTGAGGGAGCCCTCCATGTGGTGGAAGCTGCTGTTCTTCTGTCCCGTGATGATCTCCAGGATGAGGATGCCGAAGCTGTACACGTCCGACCTCACCGAGAAGAGCCCCTCCATGGCGTACTCCGGCGACATGTACCCCCTGTCCACCAGCACAAGGAACGGAACGACGAAATCTCAGCGACGACCGTCCAGTCGTGTACATTAACTGCTACTCCGATCAGAGGCGGGCGAGTGCAGTGCTTACAGTGTGCCGACGACGCGGTTGGTGTTGACCTGGTTCTGGTCGCCGCCGAAGATCCTGGCCATGCCGAAGTCGGAGATCTTGGGGTTCATGTCGTCGTCCAGGAGGATGTTGCTCGCCTTGAGGTCACGGTGCACCACCCGGAGCCTCGAGTCGCGGTGCAGGTAGAGGAGCCCCCGCGCGATCCCTTCGATGATGTGGAACCTCGTCTTCCAGTCCAGTAGCCCTCTCTTCGCCGGATCTGACATACATAGCAGCGATGATCACACTGTCAGTGTCTCTGAACTCTCTGAATGTTGCAAGAAAATTGGATTCCGACGGAGGAGACGAGCGTACCGAAGAGGAAGGCGTCGAGGCTTTTGTTGGGCATGTACTCGTAGACCAGGATCTTCTCCTCACACTCGATGCAGCATCCCAGCAACCTGACGAGGTTGCGGTGCTGCAGCTTGGCGATCAGGATCACCTCGTTCTTGAACTCCTCCAACCCCTGCCCGGAGCTCCGGGACAGCCTCTTCACTGCGATTTCTTCTCCCCCAGGAAGCCTTCCCTGAAACGAGCCAGACATGCATCTCAACTAACGTTCATCCATTGCTACAAATCTAGCATGCATATTTATGTTGATTTTCCATCGCAAAATCTACCTTGTAGACATGGCCGAAGCCTCCCTCTCCGAGCTTGTTCTTGTCGCTGAAGTTGTCGGTGGCAGTTGCTAAGACCTCGAACGCGAACAGCGGCAGCTCGCAGTTCTTGCTCTCATCTGACTCCTCATGCTCAGCTTGCTTTGGTCCTGAGAAATCCTGCTTTGCTTCCCTGACAGAACGCATCAATGGGAGGTCTGCCTTTAGTTTCTCTGCACGACATAACCCAACTTGTCATGCGTTGTGGCCTATGAGATTTCTCTCTCTTTTTTTTGTTTCAAATTTCACATGTTAAATTCAAGGCAAATTCGATGTTGATTCAGACATGAACTGCTCCCTCACCTTTGATCCGTCTCCTGCATTTCCACGTGAGAAGGCCGCATGCTGCCAATACGATCACCACGACGATGACCACCACGACAATGACCGTCGTCCATCGCCCCCGTTCAGAGCTTGTTTCTGCAGAAGTCAAACATAACAGCAGAGTTCGTCAGCAATGTGCAATTGGCAGGTAAATGAATTCAGGATGTCATAGACGAAAACAGCTTGAAGAATTGGTCGGTTCCAAAGATTTTGCCTGAAAACCGTGCGTGCGTTCTAACAAATCCTCGTGTGCATTCACTCAGGTGACCTAATAAATCAATGATCACTGTAAGTGGCTAGCTAAATATTTAAATTATCCCGCTACTCAAACTAGCTAGCCACTAAAAATCTCTAACTATTAGAAGCTAAAACAAATTTACCTATGATCGATAGATATCTGAGTGAAATAAAAATATATGGATTGCGTATCACTGTTGACTAGTCCACCGGTGAAAATTTGTTCCATGGACTACAAAAAGAGCTTAGAGATCTACCTAATTTGTGTCTCCAACGACCTCTCGCAGTCTCACGCATCTGCATCGGATTGATGCCGGATACCTTTTCTAATGCCATTTCAGTTCGACCACATGGCATGATTCCATTATTTTTGTCCATTTGCTAATTTTTCAACACGGCAGAAAAAAACAAATGCCACATCTTCTTCTTTCTTAAACCCAGAAAATAATTGGCATCTACTCCCTCTGTTATATAATATAAATCATTTGACTTTTATATAAATTAAACTTTTACAACTTTATATAATTTTATAGAAAATATACAACAACTATAATATCAAATTAATTTCATAAAATCCATAATAAAATATACCTATATAAATTGATTAAAATTAGAGATATTTAACTTAAAAGTCAAACATCTTATAATATATATGAAAGGGAGGGAGAAGCTGCTAATTAGTCAGGTCTAGGTTTGGAGAAAAACAAGATAGTGCCTCCTCTTTTGGATTGAAGGAAATTTAGAAAAATTTTAGAGAAACTGAACTAATTCATGTAAAAATAGTGCCTTACAAACGAGTACCAGTCAGTTTAAACTCTTTCAGATTTTCTAGGGAAATTACACCGTTCAAGTTTTCGTACGTGTGTGTGATGTGTCATGGCATGAGTGTGACCTATGTTGGGTTATTTGATTGTATCATCCAAATGTACTCTTAAAATTTTTAAAATAATGTGAAATCCGTAAACTAGAGATATGAAATATTAACCAAAAGCAAGAATGAAAGTCTCGCCTAATACGGAAGGAGGGACCTTGACGTAGAGGTTGTACTTGTAGCCGTCGCCGCGGGGGAAATGGTAGATGTCCACCAACTCCTGCCCCCACATCAGGCAGCTGCTGGTGCTGTAGCTGTACGCGCCGCACGAGCAGTTGCCCAGGCACGCCTGCCTGCACGAGCTGGCGTCGCCCACCGTCGACCCCCACACGGCGAAGTCCGGCAGCTTCACGCCCTGCAGCTCGGCGAACACGTCGTCGCCGGTGGTGGACGCGGCGACGGCGGATATGTTTCTCTGGCTACATGTCAACGGGGCGCTCCTCACGCAGCCCTGCGTCCAGTTCCTGCTGCTGTACTCCGCCTCCGATTTTGGCTTAAATCCTGCGGTTTTTGTTAGAATATAAAATAAAGTATTCATCTTTTTTTATTAGCTTAAACTTTTAAATTAAACTGTTCGGTGTATGTAATTTAATATGGCTCGGAGTCAAAGGTCTCGAATTCGAATCAGAGGCGAGGAGATGGATGCAGTAAATTCGCTAATAATAATTATATCCAAACTATAATTAATCAAAATTACTAATTCACCTATTAAATCAACAAGATCGAAATTCACCCTTCGCAATTTTACATGGTTAGCGTACCAGTTTAATGTGTGTATGTCACTGTTAGGCCGGGCCTAGAATGTCATTATCATTGGGTGTTGTTTTCTAATTTATGCAGTTTAGAGGTAAATTTGGAAGTAACACCACAAACATTAGACAAGACATTAACTATGTATGTGTGTCACTGAGCTGCTGGCCCATGGCACAAAATTAATGTTAATGGAGGTTATTTTCCATTTGCACATGTTTGCACCAAATTTGATTAGTGAACAAATTTGATCGAGTCATATCATTATGATCGAAACTAAGCCATGAATACAGTAAGAAGTAGATATGAGTTATATTAAGTCAATGTGAATATACCTTTCAAGCAGGTGCAGACTGCCTGGCCGCCGTCGCCGGCGGCGCATTCGGCGTTGGCGCCGCACCTGTTGTACTCGTGGCAGGGGATGGCCGGCTGCGACCAGACGGTCTCCCAGTTGCCGGTGGCGAGGAGCATGTAGCACGTCTCGGTGCCGTTGGGCTGGAGCACGAACCGGAACAGCGACGAGTTGAAGGGGGCGAAGTTGTAGGACATGTACTGGCCGCTCTGCAGCGGGTCGCCGGTGAGCTTGAAGCCGTAAATGTAGAGCGCCCGCCACGGGATGCCGACGAAGTTGTTGCCCGCCCACTGCCCCGACCTCCAGTAGGTAGAGTTTTTGCTGCCCTGGCTCTGCCAGATGTAGAGCTGCGCCGATGGGTCCAGCCCGAGCGTGAAGTTGCCGGGGGCCGGGTCGCCGGCGCTCCTCCACGACGTGAACAGGGTGCGGTTGAAGGCTCCGTTGCGCTGGTCGAGCGCGATTCTCATCCCGGGCATGAAGGTGTCCGCCGGGTGGTCGAAACTCTCCCACACCGCGTCCGTGTCGGCGCTGTCGCTGCCGGTGACCCTGAGGTTGCCGTCGTCCCCGATAGTCAGCGTGTGGTTGCCCCGCGGCGAGGGCGCGTCCGTGCCCGTCCGCCACACGACGCGCTGCCCCTCCAGCACCTGCAGCTCGCCGGAGCCCGTCACGGTGGCGGAGTACGCCGACGCCGCGCTCACGGGGGCGTCGCGGTTGCCCACCCACGGTAGAGTCAGCTCCGTCGACTTCGCGTAAGTCACCCCGAAGTACACCTTCCCCGGGTCGCCGCCGGTCGGCGTGAAGAACCCGGCCTGGAACTCGCCGTTCGCCGACACGAGAACCCTGTTCCCCGTCAGCGACTCCCCCTGCGACAGCGTCGCCGCCGCTTCGACATGATCAACTACCCACACAAAGCACAATAACAAGAACACGAGTGCGGCAATGGCGGCGCGAGCCATCACATCGACGGCTGCCAGCTCGCGTCGATGACAAGAGGAAATTCTCAGAGGCTCGCCGCTTGTGCTCGCGCGCGCGGATATATGGATCACGTGTGCGCGCCCAGCCGCGTCCGTGGGCGAAGCAAATGAGCCGTATGGTTTTGAACCGGGGATTAGCCAACTATTAGCAGCAGGCAGCAGTCACCAACCAGCTACACAATCTTTTACTAATAATTATAAAAAACAACTATAGTAATTACGAAATTTACAACTAAACGTATCTAGTTTGGAATATTAATTTTTTTTATTTAATAATTTTAAAAATTAGTAATTACTCTAAATATCAAGTTGTCCTTGGTTATATTTCTAAATTTATATATTTTATGATTTAATAATTTGGAAATTTTTAATTAATAAAAATCAAGTTGTACTTAGTTTGGAGTCTCAATTATATTTTGTTGCCATTTAAGCCTCTTTGGAACAACTTATTGGTAGCTTGTGATTAAATTAAAAGCAGATTATGTCCCAAATAAAAAAATTATAGATATTTTAAGTATTAATCATAATTAGCAATATAACCAATAATCAGAATCAGTTATAATCCTACTTATCAAATAATTAGATTATAACATAATCCTGATTATTTTAATCCGTCCCAAAAAGCTCTAACAATTGTGAAATTTATAGTCAATAAATATCTATTTGTATTTGTTTGGCTATATAATACTCCATCGTACACATAATTGTAACCTAGATCAAATTTAATATTTTATGGTACAATGAATCTGGACAGTATGTCACTATACAGATTTATTATACTATAAAATATTAAATCTAACACTAGATTGTAATATTATGATACGGAACAATATATTGGGATTTAAAAATAGCCCATAAAGTTAAAAGGTAAATTGGTCAACAACGTAAATAGTCCCTACGATTTACGGTCGCGATCGAATAGTTCATCTAGTAATAAACTGCCAAACATTTTCTTATTAACGCGAAATCTCCGTCATATTACCAACTATTAACTGCCGTGTAGATGAAGCTGACACCGAATATGCGTGGCTTGAGACGAGACCGCTTTAAAAAAGGTGTGGAAATTGAAAATTGGGAGGGGAAGGGGCTGCGAAGGTTGGTGGTGTTCACATTGTTAAAAGGGCACGAGGGACAAACTAGCATTTGACAATTGACATGCATCCGACTGTAAAACGATTTGGTCAACAGTAAGATTTTGTTTATGTATGTAGTCTAGTTGCAGTTGCAGAGCTCATCTGATTTGCAGTTGGATTTGTTTGTGCGTAGCAGTTAAAGTTTTGCAAGCATGCTGTTAGTTTCTGCTTGGATTGATCCAAACTTCCCTAGTTATATGAGGATTCCCTATCCGGTGAGCACAGCTACCGGTCTAATTACTGTTGTTAACAATTTGATGACTATTGTTATCAATTGGTCTAGTTGCCACTCACTCGGCATAAATAATATAATAAGAATTAATCGAGCAAGATGGCTATTTTCTATCCTTTTTAAAAAATGTTTTTCTTGTTTCACTGTCCAGGTCCAACTGTATAACTAGAAATATGCTTATGTTTTAGAAAAAAAATTATGTGTGGAGGTGCTCGCTCTCTCTACCGTGAGGACTCCCTTTAGATGCTCACCACGTGAAGGTGAAGAGCATTCGACTGACCGGAGCCTTCGTCGGCCGTGTCGTCCTCACTACTGTGCTGCCGCCCCCACCACGGCGCCACCCAGCCTCGCTGGCCCCACACCGCTGCCTCCGCTCCGGTTCGTCGGATACTCTCCACCTCCACGCGGCGAGTATCCAGAGAGGTTCTCATGGTAAGAGAGTGAGAATCCCTGCATATAGTTTTTTTCCTATATTTTAGGTAATTTTTATTTCTCTCTTGGTGTCTTGGTGAAGGAATGGTATTATTTTATAATACACGTGTTGAGTTAAAGACTTATGAGCTGTTTGGTTGCTAGCCATCATTTACTAACAAAAGTTGTCATACATGTCTAAGTTGATGTTATTAAATTTTTTTGCTACATCTTAGCAAGCCTAAGAGAATCTTACAATATTTTTCAAGTTATTGACACGTGGAACCGAAGAGAATCTTGTCACAGTTTATAACAGTAACCAAACATCTGTCAATTTAGTCAAACTTGTCTAACCTTAGGTGTGGTAAAGTATAGCCGGGAATCAAACAGTACCTTACACATAGAGGCGCTACGTAACACCACTTGACTGCTACTCTGCAGCAGTTTTCCTCGTTTCTACTGTTTCTGTCTCCGTATTTTAGTAATCCTTAGATAAATTAGTAATACGGAGAAAAGTAATCCCATAAAATTTTTGGATTTTTACGCTTCTTGACAAGGTACATAAATATACAGGAGGTCTTTATGATGCGATATTTACCTCTCGATGAGTTAATACTAGTAAATAATCATGACCCTTGATTATCTTTTATTTTATGAATTAAATAATATTAGTTTTTAGTTTAACCGGTTAGCTCCGGTCATTTTTCCAGTTGCCCTCCCGCACTTCACGCTGTTTCTATTTCTACCGGCGGGGGATGCGCGGACGGCGGGCCGATGCGCAGTAGCCGGGCGATGTGCGGCCGGCCGGCCGGCGGAGCGAACGACGAACGGAAATCGAGCATGCATGCGCCTGCAACGACGAACGAAAATCACCGGATCACGTTAATCGAGACTGCATGCGCCTACCAAACAAAAATCACGCGCCTTCCATGTACCGGATCACATTAACGGCACGGAAAAATATGTTGCCCAAAATACAATTTGCCTGCTACAAATCACATATTAAAAAAATAATTGTCACCATAAAGATATAATCAAAATATAAAATAATTCAAATATCTACTAAATCATGTATTATTATAAGATCAATCTTACAAAATTAAGATTTATTGAACGTGCATGATTTTCTTTGATGATGTGCATGGTAAAAACGGAAGTATGCATGCATTCACATTATTTTCTCTGATAAGACGCACTGCAAAAACGGAAGTGCATGCATGCGCACAAAACAGAAGGATATAGATTTTATTAGGCATGCATCAATTAAAGAAAGCTGACGTGAACTATTATTTTTTAAAAGGTAATATGTCACTATATTTAAATTTTAACCGTTTGATCATATAAAATAAACGGTCTACATTAATTTAGGGGTACCGTAAAATTTTTTAAATATACAATATTTTTAATATATATTTTTATATTTTAACCGTTAGATCATATAAAATGAACGGTTCACGTTGATTTAGGGGTATCGTAAAATTTTCTAAATATACAATATTTTTAATATATATTTTTATATCTCGTATTTTTTGAGGTATCGATAGGTGCTACGATTCCTCTAGAAAATCACATCGGTTTTTGCGGTCACCAGCGGGTGAGGACGACCCTTTGGAAACGACCCTGGTGCGGTCTTGACTCTAGAGCGGTAAATCTTCGCTTCGACGAGGAGGCCAGTAGGCCACCGTCGCCGGCGTCACGAATCACTGACCAGTGACCGCCCTAAAGCAACCGTGAACGTGTTTTTCCCCGTCGGGTGAAAGCCGCCGGGCGACTGTGACTGTGTGACACGGTGATCGGCATGCACGGAGGTCGGAAGAGTCAGACCAGCGATAGATCGCGGAGACGGTCGCCGGACGCCGGCACGTGCCCCGCTCCGGGGTCCTCGCCACGCTGATCGACCTAACCAACCAGCCGAGGCGCCGACGGGTCAGCGAGAAATCGCTCGCATGCAGGGGATGGGGATTGGATGGATTGTGGGCGCCACGCCGGAGCGAAGCTTCTCCCGCGCGCAGTATCGTATTCGTACAAGTGGTCTGCACACCACGAGGCTACCAGTGGTTAGCCCGGCCGCGTTGCCGATCCGGCGCCGGTCGGGTCAACGCTGCCGCGGAGAGCCTGTTATTTGTGGGTGGGTGGGTGACGGGTTGGCGTCGGGCCGCGGCAAGACGGCAGGCGGCGGCGGGATTCGTCCGATGGCCGGTGGTCTCACTGGACTACCGTCCGTCCGTCCCCGTTTTCTCCCCAGTATACTGCTCTCTCTCTCTCTAATTGTTTATATATCATTTATTTTACAATAATTCTCCGATTAGTACATCCTAAGATTTGCAAAAAATCAAACAATGTTTTAACACGTAGTGAACAAAATTTTATCACGTTGTTAAAAAATATTTCAAACAGATGCAACATTCGACGATACAATTTACAACATCAAGAAATAACTACATGCAACACCTTTATTGTTATATTTTGATAGTTAAAAATTAATATTTCATA
>KE372274.1:518716-533616 GCA_000418225.1 Zizania latifolia
ATTATTTACCGAGTATTGAATCACCGTCTGTTTTTTTTAAACTTAGTACGTTCGAATGATAGTTTCTTCCTTTATTTTAGACATGTGTATAAGAATTTAGAAATCAGATTAAATAATTCTGTTCCTCATTATTTATTCTGTTTTAGAAAATATGAATTATTTATTTGTGAAATGATTAGCATTTATTTAATAAGCACGAAATGATGGGAAAACCTATAAGTTATAAAATAAGTTATATTTAAGAAAGAGTTGACGAGTAAAAACAATTTACACTGTGAATCTCCGACTAATCACAGTATAGTGTTTGGTGGTTTCTCTCTCGATTCAGGTACGACGAGGACGACGACGAACCTTCGGCGTTGGGAGCAGCCATGATGGTCCGATTCGATCGACTCTGGAGTCTTCATGTTTCAACTCCCGTCAACGGTTTGACCTATGTTTTTTCTCTAGACGAGAAGATGGCTGGTCCGACAAAACGACAGCTACCACAACCATCTGCACACACTTTGTTTCTTTCGTTTCACTTCCACAAAACCTACATGCCATTTGATATCTGACACAAACGTTATTTATCCAAGTTGGCATGATCCCCCCTTCTCTCCAGAATTCCTAATCTACACAAAGATGCCATGGTTTTCATGTGTTGTGTCCTCTTTGCTGATGCTATCTTCCATGCAGCTGTGTCATTGAAACAGTGCCGATGGAGTGGCTCTGATCCCTCTCGCTTGATTTGCTTGTGTCAACGGCACGGCCATGGAGCATCAGGGTAGGCGGTCTTGGCATGGGGAGGCTGGAGCTGCCGCTGCTCAGCATCAGTATGACCGCAGGGATGTCAGGACGTTCTTGCGCGTGATCTTGAACACAGAGCAATGCAATGTGGATGCATCTCAAGGCTTGTTGGAGTGAGCACGATGCTCTTGTCAGTGGATCAATCAGCTCCTCACCCTTGTCTTCATTCCATTGCCGCCATGCCTGCGAAATCGTTGTGGACAGTCAAGCCATGAAGAATGAAAACAAAATATCAGGATAAGTGCCATATATGTGAGAAAACTAGAAAAGCTTGTGCTTACATATCCTGCAATGTTTTGGGAGTCTTGTTGACCATGAAAGCTCACAGCCCTCTTTCCTGTGATAATCTCCAACATCAGAACTCCAAAGCTATAGACATCAGACTTGACTGAGAAAATGCCTTCCATCGCATATTCGGGTGACATATAGCCACTGCAAAAGGAAAGTCAACTCATTATAATAGTGACAATGTTGAGGTTATTCTGAGGTATATTTGAACTGCACATACAATGTCCCAACTACACGATTCGTGTTGAATTGGTTTTGATCCCCTCCAAACATCCTGGCCATTCCAAAATCGGATATCTTCGGGATCATGTCTGTGTCCAGGAGAATGTTGCTGGCCTTGAGATCACGATGAACAACACGTAGCCTTGAGTCACGGTGGAGATATAGCAATCCACGAGCAATCCCTTCAATTATATCGAACCGTTTCCTCCAGTCTAGGACCCCTTGCTTTTCAGGATCTATTCATCCACAGTAATCACGATTCAATTAATATATTTGCTCATTCATAAGGGGAATGGAGATGTGCAGAAATCATACGTACTAAAGAGGAATGCATCTAGACTTTTGTTAGGCATGTACTCATACACCAAGATCTTCTCTTTTCCCTGTATGCAGCATCCTAATAGTCTGACAAGATTGCGATGCTGCAGTTTTGCAATAAGTATGACCTCATTCTTGAACTCCTCATGGCCTTGACCTGATTTCCTACAAAGCCTTTTAACAGCTACTTCTTCTCCCCCAGGTAATTTTCCCTGCAGTCATTTATGACATAGTAACCTGATCTAAGTATTATATAAAGAATTAGCCTATCATCTATGATATAAAAGCATACCAGATATACAGGACCAAATCCTCCAGCTCCAAGCTTGTTGGAGTCACTGAAATTACATGTGGCTGCTTTTATCCGGTCTAGGGAGTATACTTTGAGTTCATGACTTTTTCCATCCTCTGTTTCATCCTCAAAGGGAATTGACTGTGAGATATCCAGCATACCACTATTCTGCTCAGCTCGTGTAGACGTATGTATTGACCTCCAACTTCTGTGCACAGCATCTGCTCCAGAATGGTAGTTAATAGTTAACATAATGCATACATCAATGAAGTCATATCCAACGATGATTAATCACTATTTGGCTGACGTTCACAGCTAAATCTTGTTAGCAAGGAGCTCACAACAGTGTACCAGCAAATTTAACGGTCTGTGCAGGCATGACAGATCATTGATCTAACTGGGACACTTGACCATAATACTGACTAATAACCACCACTTCAAAAAAGAAGCAGTCTCCAAAAGAAACTTTGGATGGGAACCGACAGGAATTAACATTTACAGTTTCAATCAATTAATCTACATAGCATTGACATGAAAATACTTTGAAATACTGACAGTGCCAATGTTTTCCCAGAACCATATTACACAAAACTACGGTCTTGTCATAATTAGTTACACCTTGAACAAGATATCTCTACCCACTACCTTCTTTAAGCAGTCATTAAATCCTCCAGTTCTGCTGGTGAAATACTTATTTAAGATTTGTTGGTGAAATCAGGATAGCAACATTCCTGAGCATTGTGGCATCTTTATTTACAGTACTACTAGCATCCTATGCTCAGCTGAATTTCAAAAAGTATCAGTACGTGAAAACAGTATCAAGTGGCTGCATTGGTAACTCCTAGTGAAACATATCGCCATATCGATATATGCAACAGAACCTTACCTTTGATATTTCTCCCACGATTCCACCACAAAAAGAGGCAAATGACCAAAACAAATAAAACCACGGCAGACACTATTGTGGCTATTTTCCAAACTGCATGATGTGAACCTGATAGTAGAGGGAAGAAGAAATCATCATGAACATCATATTTTTCATGTGAGAAAATATGGAAGGTGTATATTTACCCTATTGTATTAGACAATCAAAATCACTTACGTAACTCAGAAGCAGGAAGTTTGAGGTTTAGGGTATATCCCCCACTCTGAAACTGGTAGATGTCGATCAGTTTGCTACCCCAGATTAGACATCCGATTGTACTCAGATAGACATAGGCACCACATGAGCAGTTGTTCAGGCAAGCATTCATGCAACCATTCTCATCTCCCTCCGTAGATGGCCAGTATGAGAAATCTGGCCACTTGATGTTTTGGATAGAAAGAAATCCATCCCCAGTTTGGTTCACCTCACAACCCAAAGGTGGGCTCCTGACACAACCTTGACTCCAATTTCCTGCATTCCACTGATCAAGCAACTTCGGCTGAAAACCTATAGAAGTCAGCTAAAAAATATTAAAACCACCATTCCAGCCAGTATTTATTTTGTAAGCATGTAAGAAAGGTAGTTAACGTATCAAAACAACCAGAGACAAACAGAGATAACACACCACACATTTGTATTTTAGGGTGTTAATGTTATTTACTGTTGCTTTCCATATACTGTCAGTGAACAGAAAAGGAAGAACGTCCATTCAGTTAAGAAAAACTGCAAGCAAACAAGTTTTCTTTTGACTGGGTTCACAAAACCCTCCTAAAGTAAGTACTCAACTTTAACATTTTCAAAACTTGCATGCAAAAACAACCACTGAAGCTTAGTTTTTTCTCCTTTGGCAATGTTATAGCTACCATGGTTCGAAGAATCTATGACTGCCGTGCAACTATAGCAAATGGAACTGTGGAAGTTATATAAGAACCTTTCAGATAAAGGAGTAGAAAGAACTAATGTTTTGAGTGAAGGAATAATGAGGTAACCATTCCAAGTTCCACGAGATTACTACGAATTCCTGCACTCAAAATAGGACCTTAATATTTATGACCATCAGTTCCAATTACAAACCTAATATGATGTGAGTTACACTTCTTGCACAGTACAAAAGTAATTCACATTCTAAATTTTTTGTCCAAGACAAACCTTTCAGGCAGGTACATTTCGCCTTGCCATCTTGCTCGATGGTGCATTTAGCATTTGCACCACATTTAGCATAGTACTCGCACTCATTCGACGGTTGCATCCATACAGTTTCCCACTCTTGTGATGACTTCTTAGCCATGTAGGAGATGTCTGTGCCATTTGGCTTAACAACAAATCTTTGCAGAGATGTGTTTGATGCAGTGTAAGTGTAGTATGCACCTAAGCTTGGATCATTTGCTGGCTTGAACCCATACATGTAGAGTGGTCTCCAAGGAATGCCCACAAAACTCTGCCCAGTCCATTGTCCTGACCTGTACAGAGCCAATTAAAGTTATTGTATATCTCAAAATGAGACATCCAATTAGTTATCCTGTCATTAATGTTATCAATCCACAGCTCCACACTGTCCAAATCCCATTTCATCTGCGTTCTCCCCATTGAAAGTTAGTGTTCATATGTTCCCAGTGGCAAATAAGACATGTGAAACCAACATTTCACAAACTTACAGTGGCATATAAGATACATTCCCCTTTGGAAATGATTGAATTTATTGGACTTCTTCATGGAGAAAGAACAAATCTAAATTTGTTCCTTCAGAGATTTCCTGGAATGGTCCACTAGCACATAATTATTACTCCCTCCAGTAAAACATAAATCTTGCTCAGGCATATCATTAGCTTCCTTTAAATTTGGCCATCAATATCTTTGTAAATATTTAAAATGAACATATGAAATGATACAATTTTACTAGTTTTTTTAAAAGGTGCAATACAATAGAAATCAGTGGTCAAAATTGTGTTTTGGAGGCCCATGTCAATGAACAAAACATATTTGTGACTGGACGGACTATCATTTCAAAGCCCTCAAGCTTGGCAAATAACTTGGGGGAATTCAATTATATGCCCCCACTAAAGGGCAGCAAACATTTATCATAGTATCAACAAATAGAGACTAAATGCGTTGGAAATGGCCTACCGATATCATTATGAACTAGTGACTACTGATGGACTACAAGTTGGAGGCAAACTTGCCCAACATGGCTACTTTTCTGATGCTAAGTTCAGTATTTTTTATGGCCCTTCTCCAACCGTCCTACATCAAAATTAAAACGATGTTTGTATCACCCACGAAATGGAGATGGAGATGTTCAACGTGTGTAATCCAAACTCCAAAGTAGCTGAAGCTTAAGCTGCCTTTGTTTTGACTAAGCAACTAGCCTAATAGAGGATAAGCTGCAGCTGCCAAAGGCAAACCAAACTGGACTAAGTAGCAAGCAAAATTAATTGAACTCGACCAATATTTTTCAAGAATTAAAGATAGGTCTTGGATTGAAAAGCTTTGTTGTTGTTGTTGTAAAGATAGGTCTTGGATTGCCCCCTGAATCACGAAGGACGATGCTTAGATTTGTGTACAATCTGTACTTGGACTTAAGAAATTCCCAGGGCAGATGGTGAAAGAACAGAACCGGTACCAGCAGCTAACTACTAATTGTAAATTATTAAAATCCCCAAATTTATTGCAATCATAATTAAGGCTCGGAATTGAACTAGTTATCATTCTAGGCACTGGAGTCTTAAGATATCATCAAGCAAATCCAAATCAAACGAACTAGTAACACAAGTCAAGATTTTATTTTTTTAATAAGAGGTGAATCGAGAAAGTGACCTCCAAATGGTGACATTGCCATCTCTCCAGATGAAGGCCTGGCCGGAGTTGGACGGGTCGAGGCCGAGCGCGTATCGCCCCGGCGAGGGGTCCGTCTCGCTGGTCCACGACGTGAAGCGCATCTGCTCGGAGGGGCCCTTCCCCGGAGCCCGCACGGTGATGCGCATCCCGGACAGCATGGTGTCCGACGGGTGCCAGAAGCTGTCCCACAGAGTCCCGTCGTCGCTGCGCACCTCGAGGCTGCCGGTGTCCTGGATGACGGCCCTGTATCCGCCGCGGGGCGCGGTCTGCGTGGACGTGTTCGACGTCCACAGCAGGGGCGCGTCCTTCGCGGAGCCGTCGAGGACGCGGAGCTCCCCGTTGTCGGCGAGCGTGAGCGACGGCGACGCCGCGGTGGCCGGCGCGGCGCGGTTGGCCACCCAGACGACGGTCCTCGGCGACATGCTGCGGTACCAGATGCCTAGATACAGGCGGGACGGCAGCTTGGGGTCCGGCGGGAAGAACCCCACCTCGAACACCCCCGACGGCGACGACACCAGCGTCGCTGCCCCCGTCAGCGACTCCCCCTGCTGCAGCGTGTCCCTCGCCACCACCGCCGCCACCGCCACGCCGCAAACGCAGGCGAGCAGCAGCTGCTGCAAGGGGAGTAGAGGAGGAGAAGCCGCCATCGAGCTAGCCTAGCAGCCGCGCCCTCCCCCTCCCGCGGCCCCGCCCTCTTCCTACACCACCCCAAGTCCACACCCACCAACAACTACCTCGCTGGTGGCGACCGCCGAGCAGAGAGAGAGATTGTGTCGTGGACGTGGATTTGTAAGTGCGGCGTGTGGCTGAAAGCTCAAGCGGGAAATAAATATAACACTAAAAGGGAATGGTGATTAGTGCGGTTTAGCGTGGCCGCAAGCCGCCGGCGACGGCGAGTTGAGCTGGTTCAGTTTGCCTCCGCTGAGCTGTACTTTTAATTCATTGTAAAAATTTAAACTTTAGATTAAAATAAAACGTGGTTTATCAAAAGATGAAATTTTCAAAAGTTGTTCTGCAGAAACGTATCAAAATACACCCCAATAACAAATGGAGCCTCGAAATTGGCGAGAGCCGGGAAATTAATTAATACATTTCGTTTACTTCTCGTTAGCTTTGCCCATTCTACGGCGGCATCATTCGTCCGACCCTACCCACCGCTCCGGTCGTGCGGCCGCACTGCCGCCTTGGGCTTGCCACCCATCCCTCTTCACGGCGAAAAAAACTGTCTTTTGGCACCGCAACCGACGATTCTTGCCAAAGTTCTCGTGTTGGCAACGCAGGGAGGAAGATGCTGCCACCTAGGAAGAAGAAGAAGCCACCATTACCAATGAGACCTCCCTCTCTTGCACCTTCTGTTCGGCCGAAGGTTGAAGACAGTCTCGGTCGATCAAGATTAATTACAGCCTTCTGTTCGGCCGAAGGTGCACCTTCTTGCACCTTCTGTTCGGCCGAAGGTTGAAGAGGAAGATGCATGTAAGCCATCGGATCAAGATTCAACAGCCTCGGTCGATCGATTAATTACAGTAGAGGAAAGCTTGCCAAAACATTAGGAGCTCGGTTAAAATCCTCAAAAAATGTCAACACATGTATAACACTTCCTATAACCTAAAGCTCGGTTGGAAACAGAGAGAATCTAGAAGTTGACACATAACACATTTCGAACGAAAAGGAAAGAAAAGATGGGAGATCACGAGGGCCATTCAATAGAGGTACATGAGCGTTAATGGCAAATGAAAAGGAAATGTGAAAAGAAAGACAAACACGTCGTATAAAACCACTATAGACGGAGACGACACTTACAAACACACCACCAGACAAAGCTTAATATTCGGATAAACAGGGCTAATTCGGCAGTTTTTTGTTCAATTTGTCCGGGAGCTAGTTGATGTTTTGAATATTAGTTCATTTTCTAAATTTTATATGTACCAAAAATTGCAGGGGAAACGGGAAAATTGTAGTCAAAATAGAAAAATGTGAAAACATTATGGTCGCTGTTGTGACTAAATAATGCGCACCTCTCTTGATTAGAGGATGCATTGCAACTTAATTTGGGTCAGCTTTAGGTGCACACTCCTCCCATTATGTGCCCCATCCAAGTGTCATGTGACCACCAATAAACTGTGAAATCGACGTATCCTGTAAAGTTAGCACTCATGGAGCTCGTAAGCCCATGACAACCAGCAGCCGCCACTGTCATGGCCTGACCTGGCACGTTTGGACACCATTAGCATAGAAGCTCTCTCCGTAGCGAGTGGAACGACCGGACGAGTGGCTGCCGGTGAACGGGCCGTGACGCGACCCAGGCGGCCACCGCCACGCCCTCCCCTCCACCCCTTTTCGTCGACGCGTCAAACGGTAGCCGCCGCGCGAAGAAGAGCCGAAGACGCGTATCGACCCGGCCTGTACGAGTACGACGCAACCGTACGATAGTTCGAGTAGGTGAACTGAACCACCGCCGAGTTCGTACAGTTTTCGGACATGTCTCGTCTGGCTGGCTGATGGGACCCATGATCCTGCGAGTATCAGTGAATCGTGCATAAGAGACATGTAAACTATAAAATCAAGTGATTTCTAATAATGTCGAATTATGACTGAGATATATACAATAAAAATCTTATTTACTTTCTCTCTTCGCTGAGTTGGACAATGAATAGTTAGATATGGAATTGTGTTATTTATTGAAGTTGGATGTTGGATGAGAGATGGGTAGTTACTTTGTACTGTTCAACTAGATTATTTAATTGCTATATACTGGCTCTAGTTTTTGCACCGATTCATTTTACTATAGCAAGATTCGATGCATTCCAGTGGTTTGTATCGGTGCATTAGGATGCCCGCTCAGCCAATGCATCGGTTTGAAAAGGTCACCAGAGATGCTTTGATGTAGCGATGGGTACAACAGCACAACACATACTCTAGTGTGTACTTGGTTGCCCTTGAAAAATGTTAGCTTTATCCGAGAGTAGATATGTTTAATTGTTTGTATATATGTACTATGTCTAAAGAAAGAAATTGTTTGGTTGACTGAATGAATTATAAATATTAGGTCTCACACACACGTTGAGCAAGAAATAGATTTCATTTCTGTTTTGGTGGAGCATGGAGTTAGGTTGGAAGGAGCAATTTGCATCCGCTAAGTCAGATCTAGTTATCTTTATCTATTCGTGCAACCAAACAAATATCACAAACATACACCCCATGAACCAGGCTTAAAGGCATCCTAGGTCTTTTTTTCTCTTTTTAATTTGGGGTGGCTGGGATTCTTTTTTTTATCTGAGATGGTTGTTCCAGAATTCTCATTGGGTAGTCTCGTTGAATTCTCATCAAGCTTTAAAATATTTAAAAACGCAAAATATTTAGCTAAGAGCATTTTAAAATTCTTTAAAAATATAAAATGTTTATCTAAGAGCAGTTAGCTTAGCCTTAGATATGATTAATTCTTGACTCCACCTGATGGAGCCATGGAGGGAATAATCATGCTATGTGCAGTACTTCAGTATGCTTACTTGCTTAGCGCTAGAAAGGTACAAGGGTTTTATCCTTTTAATTAAGAATGATTTAACAGTCTTGAATACCATAATTTTTACTGTTAATTTTAAATACCTCGGGTACTTAAAATTACGATACCTCTTTCAGGACCATAAAATTTCCCTTAATTAAGGGGCAGCCTGATTTGATGTTGGGCTTTGATTAATTAGTGGTGGACTCCAGCACAGTCATACTAGTTTATTGTCACGAAAAGTATTCAGTGATTTGGTTAGGCCGTTGGGCAGGAGCCAGGAAGGAAGTTTCTTGCTCTAATGGGTGAGCAGGACAACAGATTATCACGGTTGAACCGTGAATAATCCAAGGATCAAACGTCATGCTCATCTATCTATAATCTATCTCTGTTGCTTCGAAATTGTTGCTTTGAAATTGTAGAATGCAGAGTTGATTAGACGTGGAGAAGACAGACACCGGCTGAGGTTAGAAGCTGCCCCGGAAGATTTAGCAAATGCAGAATCAGATCAAGCTCAATACTATTCAAAGTTCAAACTGCTACTCATCTCATGACTCATGTCCAACCCAAGCACGTGTGTTCACCGATCAGTCTCCAGGAGTTATCCGAATGCTGCAGCTCGTGACCAGTTTATAAAGTTTATCAAATACTACCGTACACTGGCCGCCAATGTCAAAAATACCGGTGAGCATATGATCAAGCGTTCAGCAACTCCAGATCTAGAATACAAGTATTAACAGTACTGCCTGTCTGTAACACTACAATACAATGATGCCAGTATTCGATATGTAATGCATGATAATAACAAAAAAGAAGAATCTTTTGTAAAGGCTGAGCTTTGAACTTTTGACACAGGAGAGGAAGAAGACAGGATGACACCAAAAACCAGTCCACATAGGCACCAACATTGGATGAATATTGGGATGGAATAATTGTCAACTAATTTCTAAACTCGCGAGAGTTCAGGGGTGTCAATTAGACAACACGAAGACTCTCATCATTGACAAAAAGAACTCCAAAAAAGCATGCGACACGCAAGAGTGTTCTGAAATTGTCTTGAGATTTCAAAGACAAGGCACTGACGTCTAAAATACAGCACAGGAGAATACCTGCTACAGCTTGGTCTAGGGAACCCCCCTCAACACACCCACCACATGGTCCTTATTTTGTCCAGGAAATCGAAAACGACGACAGCACGTTTCAATTACAAGCAAAATTCGTGATGCAGCCGCAACAATAGAAAGTTACACGGAGTGAAGAACAAGATACGTCTCAGATAGCTATATTGGTGAATAGAATGACCCGTTCTGATAGCATGTGTGGCTAATGATAGTCAATACAAGAAAGGTGTGGGGAAAATCGCCACTAAAAAGGGGTGGCGACTGTTAGAGATAGCACTCGCATTGTCATAGATGACGCTCAGAGTTGAGGCAATTTTTCCTCCATTTATGATTACTAGAATGCTATATCCAACCTGAAGGATTGGGGGTACATATAGAGGCTGGTCATGCAGCTCATTATTCCAAGATGCTAGTCTAAGATGCTGGTCCAAGATGCTAGTCTAAGATGCTAGTCCAAGATGCTAAAGTGAAAAAAACTAAAGCGCATTAGACTTATTCCATCATCCTCCCCCTAAGTTTTGTGCGTCGTCTTCTGGGAGATTTGAATCATCTCAATCCTCGCGCGAAGCTCCTGAAACTTTATCTTTCCAAGGAATTTGGTGAGAAGATCAGCAAGTTGGTCCTTGGTGTTGATGTAGCTTGCCTTGACGCTCCCTTCCTCTAAACAGCCACGGATGAAGTGGTACTTCACTCTGATGTGCTTGCTGCACTCGTGAAAAACGGGATTCTTTGCCAAGGCCAGAGCGGACTTGCTATCCACCCTGAGCTTTACTGCTTCAGCGTCCCTGCCAAGGAGATCACTAAGCAGCCGAGCGAGCCAGAGGGCTTGAGTCGATGCAGAGGTGGCTGTGATGTATTCTGTCTCGCAACTGGACATAGCCACCACCTGCTGCTTGACCGACTACCAGTTAATCAAACACTTGCCAAGGAAGAATAGCGTCCCGCTGGTGCTCTTGCTCGTGTCGATGTCACTGACGTGGTCATTGTCGCTGTACCCGATGAAGTGCGCCGCACCGGGGCACCTCGGGTAGTACAAGCCGTAGTCGGAGGTCCCCGTGACATAGCGTAGGATCCTCTTCACAGCCTGTTGATGCTCCATCGTCGATCGCTGCATGAACCGACTGACGTAGCCGACTGCGAACGCCAAATCCAGCCGCGTGTGGACGAGATAGCGAAGGCTGCTCACAATGCGCCGGTACTGCGTCGCGTCCACCTCCTCTGTTGTGCTGTCGCGACTCAGCTTCAACCTTTCCTCCATGGGAGTGTGGGTTGGGTTGCAGTCGATGAGTCCACCCAGCTGTCCTAGTGTACCTTGATTCCCAGATAGAAGGAGAGTAGCCACAGGTCACTCATCTGGAAGGTGGCCTTCATCTCCGTCTTGAACGTCTCCACCTCATCTTCCTTGGTGCCAGTGATCACCAAGTCATCGACGTAGACTCCTACCAGCAGGGCATTGCCTCCCTTGCCCCGCTGATAGACAGCGGCTTCATGAGCGCTCTGTTGGAATCCCATCTGCTTGAGGGTAGAGTCCAGCTTGGCGTTCCAAGCTCATGATGCCTGCCGCAAGCCGTAGAGAGCCTTGCGTAGGCGAAGAACTTTGTTCTCCTTGCCGAGGATGACGAATCCCGGCGGCTGACGAACGTAGACCTCTTCCTTCAAGTCGCCATTGAGGAAGACGGACTTAACGTCCATGTGGTGGACACGCCAGCCTTCCTAGGCTGCCAGCGCGAGGAGGACACGAATGGACTCCATCCGCGCAACGGGCGCGAAGGCGTCGTCGAAGTCGACTCCCTCCTGCTGGACGAAGCTGCGTGCCACCAGCCGAGCCTTGTGTTTGACCACCACCCCGGCCTCATCCTTCTTGAGCTTGAATATCCACTTAAGGGTGATGGCGCGGTGGCCGACTAGAAGATCAGCCAGCTCCCACGTCCGGTTCTGCTTGACGGCGTCCATCTCCTGCTGCATCGCGGCGCGCTAGGCCGCGTCTCCCTCCGCCTCAGCGCTGCTCATCATGGACCGAAACTGCGGATGCTGATGCTGGAGGTGTGGGTGCCGGTGTAGAAGAGCGGAGTGTGGCTGGTGCTGGAGGTGGTGGAGGTCTCGCCGAAGCTAATGGCGTGCCAGATGCCGGAGCAGGCGAACTTGGTGAAGATGAGCTGCTAGCTCCCCCTGCTCCCTCAAAATGGACGTAGTCGACGACGAAATCGCTGATCGTCGAAGTCGAGCCGTCATCCACCATCTTGCCCCACGCCCAGACTCGCCCTTCGTCGAACACGACGTCACGTGAGATGTGGACACGCTGTGTCGCAGGGTCGAGGATGCGGTAGGCCTTGATGTCCTCCGCATAGCCAATGAAGACCCCTCGCGTGCTCCGGTCGTTGAGCTTGCCGATGTGGTTGAGTTCCTTGACGAACTCTAGGCAGCCGAAGACGCGGAGGTGGCTGACCGTCGGCTTGCGCCCATGCCAGGCCTCGTACGACGTCTTGCCGTCAAGAGCCTTGGTGGGCGATCGGTTGAGGAGATGAACGGCGGTCATCACCGCCTCTCCCCAGTAGATTGCCGGCATCCCTCTCTGCTTGAAGAGGGCGCGAGCAGTGGCCACCACTGTCTGGTTGCGGCGCTCGACGACGCCGTTCTGCTACGGGGTGTACGGTGCGGAGAAGTGGCGCTGAATCCCCTCGTCGGCGCAGTACGCCGCGAACTCAGCCGCCGCGAACTCGCCGCCGTTGTCCGTGCGCAGCACCCGAAGCTTGCGGCCGCACTCCTTCTCCGCAGCAGCTTCATGACGCTTGATAGCATCCGTGGCTGCCGTCTTGGTGTCGAGCAGGACCGCCCACATGTAGCGGGACACGTCGTCGATGAGGAGGAGGAAGTAGCGCCGGCCTCCAGGAGTAGCCGGTGTTATGGGACCGCAAAGGTCGCCGTGCACGAGCTCTAGCTTCTTCTTAGCACGGAAGCTCGCCTGGTGAGGGAAGGAAAGCCGTCGCTGCTTGGTCAGCACATAAGTGTCGCAGAACTGCTCCACGTGCTCGACACTCGGCATCCCCCGCACCATCTCCTTGTTGTCGAGCTGCTTCAGGGCCTCAAAGTTGAGGTGCCCAAAGCACTCGTGCCACCGCCAGGCGTCGTCGTCGCGGCGGGATGCAAGGCACACGGACTGTGCCACCTGCACATGGAGAACATAGAGACGATTGCTTCCTCTGTTCACCTTAGCGAGAAGTCGGCGCTGGCGATCCCAGATGCGCAGCACTCCATGCTCGATCTCCACGCGCAAGCCGTTCTCATCCAGCTGGCCAAGGCTGATGATGGAGTTTCTCAGCTCGGGGATGTAGTAGACACCGGTGAGCAGTCGATGTTCACCGGTCTTGGCGATGAAGATGATGGAGCCGACACCCTTTATCTCCATGGCGGAAGCGTCCCCGAACTTGACGGAGCCTCGCACGCTGGGGTCCAGGTCGGAGAAGTGCTCCCGCCGCCCGGTCATGTGGTGAGTGGCGCCGATGTCGAGGAACCAACCGTCGATCTTGTCGTCGCTGTTCCCGTTGCCGAGAAAGACATGAGCGCGTGACTCGTCGAGGTGGAGAAGAGCGGCAGGGGTCAGCGCGGGAGGGGAGTGCAGCTCGACACTCCTGTGAACGAGAAACAGAGCCGGACCGTCACCCTCCTACGCTTGCGCGACGTGTGCCTGACCGCCGCGCTTCGCCTGCCGACATTCCCTGGCCCAATGGCCGATCTTGCCACAGTTGTGACAACTGTCGTCACGGGTGGCCTTGCGGTCACCGTTGGCGCTGCCAGCAGCGCCTCCACGCGCCTGGTGAGCCTTGCACTCCTTGCATGGCTGGCGCTTGCGGCCTCTCGACGAACCCGATGTCTCTCCCTTCTTTCGCTCTCACTGGCGGACGAGCCACTGCTCCTCGGTGAAGAGAAGCTTACCACCAATGGTGACCGGCCCTGAGGAAGGCTGGGACTCGTCGTTGTCGACGACCTTTAGGCGACCTATCGCCTCCTCGATCGACATCCTAGAGAGATCCAGCAAGGACTCGATCGAGCGAGCGATCTGCTTGTACCTCTCGGGAACGCAGCGGAGGAGCTTCTCGACAGCTCTTTCCTCGTCGACGGTGTCGTCGCCATACTGCGCCAACTTCTGCAGCAGAGTGTTGAGACGGAGAGCAAAGTCATCAACGTCCTCACATGCTTTGAAAGCCAGGCTCTTCCACTCCTTGCGTAGTGCCTGCAGCGTGGACCTGCGGGCGCGATCGCTGCCGATACGCGCCGCAGCGATGGCATCCCAGGCCTCCTTGGCAGTCCGCTTGCAAGCAAGCGTAGACTGCATCTCAGGAGGGACTGCAGCAAGGAGGGCCTCCAGCGCCCGTCGATCCTCGTCGTAGTCGACGTCATCGTACCGGACCGCCTCCCACATGTGCCGCACCTGGAGCTTCACCATCATCACCATGGACCACTCGGCGTAGTTGGTCTTGGTGAGGAGGGGCCATCCACCACCAGCGTCGGCGTCCTTGACGATGGTCTGGAAGCCGTGATGACCATGGCGTCGGTCCGGGGAAGGAGAGCCACGCCGCCTGTGAGGCCTGCGCTCGTCGTCGTCCCATCCGC
>KE372274.1:544698-568872 GCA_000418225.1 Zizania latifolia
CTCCTCTTCAGCCCCGCGGTCGGACCCCCGTGTACCTAAGTCGCACCGATCAGCACCACACCGGATCAACCCTCGCCGCTTCAGCTTCACGCACCCGGATTGGACCGGACGCCTCCGCGACCCCTCTGCCCGGCCGACGCCCGACCGTGTACCTGAGTCGCACGACAGCTCCATCACGGTCGAGTCTTCTCATCCTCATCCTCTTCATCACATCATCCTCAATCCATCATCTTCTCTTCATCTCCTTGGTTGACAAGCACTTATCATCTCATGGTGGCTACCATGACTCCTCGTCATGGACTTCATGGCGATTGCGGATCGGTGAATAGCAGCGTTAAGAATCGGCTGTTGATCTGTTCAATGCTACCAACATTCGGTATATCAATTTCTTGCTTTTAACTTGTCATGTTTCGCATTGCGATCAATAAATAAATGGGGCCTCTGCTGAAGTTGTGAATTGAGTCCACCTACACGTCTCTGTTCTCTTTGTTCCCATCAGAATTTTCTTCGATCATATTTTCTTTCCTTCGTGGTTGGGGCACCTTGTCAAGCTAGTGGACCAGCTCACATCTGAAGGGCAATCTGGCAATATTAAGCCCAAATTTGGGGCAAAGACTTGTTGAACAGTGTAGCCAAGTTCGACGATGGATTGACCAGTTTCATCCTCCCCTGATTCCCCTATCTGTCAAAGCATGCAGTGATCTGTTTTCAATTTATGATGCGATATGGATCTAGGTTTTTAAAACCAGTTATCGGCGATAACTAGTCTAGTCAGTCCGATTTCTACCGTTACCACTTAGGCTGATGACACCGATAAAAACTGACTACCACAAGCTGATTATCACGATTTTTGTGACCATACATGATCTGTTTTTAGTTTATGATGTGGTATGGATTTAGGGTTTTCAAAATTAGTAACGGCCTAACTAGTCTGATTTCTACTGTTATTTCTCAGGTTGATGACACCGACAAAAACTGGTTACCACGAATTGATTAACGATTTTGTGAAACCGTACATAGGCCCAGCATTAAATAGAGCATTGATGGAGAGGAGATGGATTGAACACTGAGCACTAGACTGGTGGGGCACTCAAGCTGTAGAACATCAGTAGAACAAGATGGTTGGACACCTAAAATAACAGACAACAGAAAAGGCGAGTAATGAGGGGGGAGGGGGGGGTAGGGTTCATGTGTCACAGTGCCGGTGTCCATATGCATTGCACAAGGAGAGTGACTTGTTTGCTAGAATGTTCATCTGCTCTGCAGGAAAGAATGGTCCAGGTTTGATTCCTCGTGAGCTTGACCAAACCTAGACCAAGTTGACCGTTGATATCTGATCCGTCTCTGCAGTCTGCTCTAGTAGCAAGATTATATGCCCATAGCAATGATCAATCAAAAATGCCAGAATGGTGTGAAACAGCGTGTTGTAATGTTCAGATGGCATCCCAAAAGCGCAAAGCAATTTGATTTTTTGTGAAACCACGACAAAGCTTAGAACTCTGGAATATAGGATTTCCACGGAATTTTGAGAGAATTGGAAATTCCTGGTTCAAAGGTTAGCCTCGTGTTTTTTGGCCTGACGCTGTACGTCCAGTTCCATGGCCGTTCTTGAGGCCTAATTTGGATGGGCAAAAGTTTAAGCCATTCCCTATTCCTTGTACAGTCCAGAATTTTAGTTTATTTTTCCTATGTTATACATGTGGGTAGGCTCGGATTGAGGGCCCATCCAAAAGAGGCCTACAAGGGATGGGTAGAGAAGGGCTGGAGCAGCCTCTCGTCGGATAGGTTATATTTTTAATTTTATATTGATAAGTATGATGTTGTGTTATATTTTATATCTGATAGTAAAATGAATACGTATATAAATAGTAGCTACCCATATTATTTTTATCCATTTACTCGTTAGTTACAAGTATATAACATAATCTAACCCTAATCCTAGCCCCTACCTCTCCAACTCCTAGCCTCCCCAGACACCGCACACCCTCTTGGCTCCCGTGCTTGCCCACCAGTAACATCGCCATTGCTGTCGTCTCGTCAGCTTTGTTTTTTGCAAACCCATAAGTTTGTTATCGGATTTTGGGTATTTGGTGAATTTAGGTAAATGCTTGATTTAAAACCTATGAATTTTATGAATATATGTTTAAGAGTGTTTGGTAAAATTATTTTGGGTTTTTACCAAACCTGCATCTTTCACACTCATTGGCCATTGCTATCGCTAGTAGATAGCGGTAAACAGACTGATCTCATCAGCTCCGTGTCGTCCTTTAATCTTGGAAGGTCAAACAGTCGTCAGCAACTCCGCAGCCGCCGGCGAGGCACGTCGCAAACACTGTGTCCATGCACCGTACCCTCATCGCCGCCGTCCATGCCCCCACGAACGGCCCACGATTTCGCCGGTCCCCCATGCACCCCCTCCGGCCTTGTCCCTGTCGTCGCGCCGCTATCCATGACCACCATGGCACCACCAAATGGGATCGCGAGGCCGGCCAGAGCAAGCTGACGCCGCGCTCCTATCTACTCCTACCTGCTCATCTGCTCCGGCGACCGGCCGGCCGGCGGCGGGAGTCGTCCCAGGTGGTCCGTCCCTCCCCTCCCCTCTCTCCCGATCACCGTATTACCCATGGGTTCGAATTTGATGGAGCTTCCCAGGTTCTTGCACATGCTTCATCTTCTCGCCTGCTTCCGTGGACTTTAGTTTACTTACATAGCAGCTTGTGGCTAGGCAGTATCAAGCAACTCAAGTTTGTGATAAATTTCTGTATGAGATTGAGCAAGTTTTAGCTAAGCGGAGTAAAGTTTGAGCCTTTCCGATTTTATTGGTGTGTTGACTCTTGTATTTTCATATTGGCTGCTTGATTGGACATGATCACCTTACATAAAAATGTCTCATTGAACAGGTTCTTCCGAGATGTATTGATCTTCTGCTTGCAGGGGGGGAACAGGGCAGCAGTTGGAAGCAGGTTGTGCAAAAGGACACAAGTGTGTGCATCAGTTTGAATGGCTTCTTCAAAGCTTCAGGCCCTTTGGAACCATCCTGCTGGCCCCAAAACAAGTTAGTGACAACTCTGTTCGCCTTAATTTTCGTGCACACTGGCAAGCTATGTTCCAATAGACATCAAGCTAGCTTGATCTAGATATCAGTTACCAGCTGACATGATCAGGGAACAGGGTGATACTGTCAGTTTCAGCCTGCAGTTCAGAACAGTGTTAGGGCTCACCGTGTTCTCCCGTGGTTTATCTTACTGTTTTAGGGCTTGTTTGGCAGGCCTCAATCTCAGCCCGTTTCACATTAAGACTTAACAAGTCTATCACTATCGCCTGAACTGTTGAGACTTTAATCTGATCTTTGCTGCAGTTCATTTCTGGGCTCCTACATTTAAATGGGGCATCAGTATTGCCAATGTTGCTGACTTTGCTAAACCACCTGAAATGATATCCTATCCTCAGCAAGTTGGTAAGTTTTGCCATCAGTTAATCTTATCTCTGCGTTTCAGATAACATGGCCATTAGTTTACCATGCATTCTTGATTCTTGTAAATATTGTTGTGCTTACTCTGATGTAAGATGTGCAGTTGTGGCCTGCAGTGGAATAATTTGGGCACGCTGGGGCATGGTCATCACACCTGTAAGCCCTTGATATCTATCCACCATTTCTCGTTATCATACAATGAAACCTGTAGGACTCTTTGGATTATATATCTTATCTGAAATGCATAATAATTCTAGAAACTGTTTATTAGCATAACTTGTTCTGAAACTGTTTTTGTACCAAATCAAGCTATAGAAATGAGTCGAGACAAGCCAGGCTCGTCGATTTGGTAAAATACAGGCTTGGCTAGGTTCATGAAGCAAGCTAAAATCTAGGCTCGACTCGCGAGAGCAAGACAATTTTTAATATATGTTGTATGCAGAATAGAAATTAAAGCATCTAAATTTAAACATAATGTATTGATATGTAATATATTTAAGAGTAAAATATGAATAATTAATAATAATCATGATGTACGCTAAATACTAAATATCACATTCAAATAAAATATTTTATATATTAAAATTATAAAAACTGATCATTTTCACGAGCCAAATGAGCAGCTCTTGAGCTGGCTCGAGCACGGCTCAGTTTGATACCGAGCCAAAAGTCAAGCTCAGCCTCGGCTCGTTTCAGCTACGAGCCGAGCCAAGCCTGAACTGGCACATGAGGTCGAGCTAATTTTCTAGCCCTAAATCAAGCCTATGGTACATCTTAAGTGTAGTGATTCAGATCTTAGTCATGAGAGCACACGTTTTTTACCATTTTCTTTAATTTGGTTTTTGTTTTATCTTTTTGCACATCTCTCGCTGCTTTGTGACGACCGTTATATTGCTGCAGATAAACTGGAACCTTTCCAGCGTCAATGCGGCAATGGCTGTGACAGGCGTGTGTCAGCTTACACGCAAGATAAGGTTTGCTAGTTGTTACAAAGCCAAGCCTCGTTTCCTGATTTATTTCTTGATGTGTCGGGTGAGAATGTTACATTGTTCGTGTTGATCTCTTTGACGTTCAGGAACGATTACTTCTCTGATGACAAGGACGATGCTGCTGCGTCGCTGAAAGGTTAATAAGCATAATTGCTAATTCCATCTTGGAAGCTAATTCCAGTATCAATCCATACCAGTATACATGTGTGTAATATGTAGCAATTAGCAAACATGTGTGTAATAAATTACTTAAAGCACCCGTGCGATGTACACGTGCATGTAATGAACTGACATGTGGGTTTGGAATGTGGAATTTTTTAAATAATAATATTTTTTTGGTGAAACTGTATTTTTAGTATGCTATTTCAGAAAATTATAAAACTAGACACCGTTGAGATAGGATCTTATTGACAATTAAAATATCGACAAAACCCATATTGATATTTGAAATTACAACAGAAAAAAACTGTCCATGTCAATAAATTGATCCCTGTCGACTACTGAAAGGTCGACAGGGGCATGCAATGTGCGTGGGAGGTGGGTCAATGGGCGACGGTGTCTGACACGGCACATAGCGCGCAAGCAGAATCCACATGCGAGTGGGCGGGTGGCCCCACGGGCGCAGGCTTCTAGCGCGATGGCGCGCGGGAGGGCCTCACGTGCGATTTCATCGGTGCACACGCGTTAACTTTATTTCCCGTCGACGGAATGGCTCCTGTCGACCGTTCAAGTGTCGATAGTAAATATCGACAGGGATATAGAGCATATTTAGTACAACTCTAATTCTGAGATTCATACTGGATCTAGGGTTTATACGGTATAATAAAATAGTTTAAACTTGTTATTTTTAGTCTGAAATAAAAACTAAATTGCTCAACTAAATACCTTCAATCTATGCACAGCTCCATATTCAGGATTTTTTAGAGCTAAATTTAGCCAGCTCCAAAAAATTCTAGATCTGAAGCTGTACCAAACAATACCATAGTTTTATAATTTTCAAAAATGGTATCCAATAAATATAATTTCGCAAAAAAATATAATTTAAAAAATTCATGAAATGTGTGTACCCTTGATACACAAATGCAGAGCTGGTGTTGAGTTAAACTAATCTGAGTTTATCCTAATCGACGCCGTTGGATTCTTCAATTTTGCCGTCGTAACAACTCCACTCGGCGAGGAAGTTAGGACAACCAGAAAATTAACAAATCTCCAGACCAAGAGGGAGAGTCACGAAAGGAATGAACTCGTGACGCACCCACCTGATGAACCTCAAGTTCTCTGAACAACCAAAACCTAACCAATGTTCCATTTCTTGTCGTCTCAATTAACGTGTAAGGCTCGGCAGCGTGAAGTCGCCTTTCCTAACAAACGCGGTGAAACTCATCGTAGGTCGGAACAGCTTTAACAATAGTGACGTTAACCGGGTTAACAAAACCACCCATCAGCGATAACTGATCTGATTATCGTTGTTATTGATTCAATTTGACAGTAACATATTGGGTACCACATCTTGCTAATGCTGGTCGGAATTGGATCGTCGGTAGTACGCAAGCATATGTGCCATCGATCGAGTAAAAGAATCACCGGAGTTTTTTGACCAGGCCATCTCGGCAAAAGACGCCGCCGCTGTTTGTGCAGCCTCCAATGTGAGATTTGCTGCAACTTTCTTGCCTTTTTAGCAATTTTCCCGTCTGACGGCCAAGCTAGAAGGAACTGAAAGCACATTGATGGTCATTGGTTGAGGATCAATTATAGATTCAGTGGAAATAATTTGATAACATAGTTGGTCGTATATATTTTTTAAGATTAGTTAAGGTATTTAACTTATAAAAAAAATCCAAATGACTTATAAAATGGAACGAAACGTGTACAAGCCAAGTGGTGTGGAAAACAAATAGTAGAAAATTTCCAAAAAAAAAGCATGAATAGAAGATGTTTAGAAAATTCGTAACAATTAAGCGAAATCTTATAGCATTTAAACGAGGACGTGAAAGTGAAACTTGCCTGCCTAAACGAGGCATAAAGCTAGATTATGGTAGAACGATGCTTCTTAACTTCCAAAAGTCGTGGAATCGATCATGTGACAAGTGACAAGAGCCAAAAAAAAAAGAAAAGAAAATATCATGTGACAAGAGGTGGCAATTTCTCTGACAGATTGGGGACTGTTCCTGTGAGGTTGAATCCAGGTCCTCTTTTTTACCCACGGATTAATTGAGTTAGGGTCTGCATGTATATGAGTGTAGGTGTGGATCTGATTAATAATTAATCTATGGGTCACCGTCGATTCTCGCGAATTATAATAAAAAGCCCCATGGCCCAATAGCCTAATAGCATTATTCAGTCTGTAATTCTCTCCCTTTACCAGTCTTCCACTTGTGCTTGTATATGCCTCCTCTATCGCCCCGATCGCATTCGTCGTCAACCGTCCTAGCTGTCATCAGTGCCAGCCACCTGACCACCCCCACCATTGGTCGTCCCTAGCATCGGATTCATGGGGAGCTGATAAGTTTAGAGGTATATATATAGGTCTAGAACCGAATAGAAACATATTTAGATTTGATATCGCTACCTTATAACTAGATTATAAATTGTTTATCGTTGTTCGGTCACTAGTAAACAGTGATGTTTATCGTTGTTCGGTCACTAGTAAACAGTGATAGTAAGTAATACGAAAATAATATCGACTGGGTGTCCGGGCGTCGGACGCTCCACTAGGCTGGGCTCACGCGGTTGGTTATGCAGCCCAGTAGTATAAAGCCTATATTGACTTCTATTTTTTCTGTTTCCTGTCTCCAAATAATATACACTATTATTAAAAAATCGTTTCTTTTTTCAATTAATTATTGTGATAAAAAATATCCCATTAAATATAGAAAAAAATTCATTGGTTCTATCACTAACATTTGTAACATAGTTTTAGGTGAAATGTGCTAAAGCATGCAGCCAACATTATATTTTACCTATGTAATATAAATGTTTCAGTACATATTAAACAATGTTTTACTTTATATATTAGTAGGGTTTAAAAAAAATGTAACTCATGTTTCAGCTAACACAAATTATTTTTATATTTTAGTAGTTAGAACTCAATGCTCTATATGTGAAAATAAAATGTTTTAATTTAGATTTAATTGTGTTTCAATTTTATTTATTTATTAATGCGCACTCCATTTCTCATTTCTCATTATGCTTTGTACATCAGATAAAATCGGACGGTACACAGCGTTCAATTTTTTCGCACACCAGCCAAACGCACACGCACACACGTATAAATCCCCCACGCGCGCTTCGACCCGGACACTGCCCGCGGCGCCATCACTTCAACCGACGCCACTCTGTTGATCAACCACCACGACACGAGAGCCGGAGTCATGAGGTTCGTGTGCTTCAGCGGCGCTGCCGTGGCCGTCGCGGATGAGGAGGTGGCGGCGGCGGCTGGGGCTCGCCACCGGAGTGGGCGTCGCCGGGGCTCGTTGTCGTCGTCGCTCCGGAGTAGGTTCCTGTCGTCGGTCGGTAAGGGGAGGAAGACTTCGGCTGCGGGGGCGAAGAGGGCGTCGCCCGACGGGCGGGAGCTAGTGGACGATGGTTGTTACGACGTCGCGGCGTCGGCGTCGGTGCAGTCCTCGTCGGCGGTGAGTTCCTCGCTGTCTCTGGACTCGGCCTGCTCCTCCTCGTCGTCGACGACGAAGACGTCTTGCTCCGGCTCCTTGTCGTCGACGGCGTTGGATCATCCTCCGCATGCCGCGAGGCGGCAGGAGAGGAGGATGAGGTCGCCGGCGGCTGCAGGCCCGGCCGCGGTGCTTGTCTGCCTCGTGATGGTGATGCTATGCGGCCGGTTCGGAGCCACGGTGCTCGCCTCGTTGACGTTCTACCTCTTCCCACGGCGGTGGCCAGCGACGACGACGGCGCCCGAGGCGGAGAGCGCGGTGGTGCACGAGGCGCCGTCGCGGGTGCACGACGTGCCGTCGGCGACGGTGCGGGAGACGATGAAGAGGAAGGTGGTTATGGATGGGTTCTTGCTGCGGAACCGCGAGATGTGATTCATTCCCTCTCTCTCTCTCTCTGTGTGTGTGTGTCTTCTTTTGAAGAGAAAGCACCAAATTTTCTTCAAAATTTTTGCATGAGAAGAGTTGATGTCATGTAATTGTAAACTATTATAATTCCAACAAAAATTAGCTTGTAATATGACACTAAATTAGCTTGTAATATGACACTCCTATAATATTTTTGCCAAAGGAAAAGGTTTGGAGAAATAATATCTTCTTGAGTGGTTATACCATATTGAAATAAAAAATTTCAGCACGTGAGCTCTGTTTAGATGAAAATTGTGAATTTATGGTCTACATGTCATTCATGTAAGATGGTCCCACATGTCAGTAGGATGTGGAAAATAAATTCTAAATTAATTTTTCAACTAAATAGAGAGTATATAAACCGATCTTTATATTAAAATAATACTCCTATTAAAGAAAAACAACGCGTGCATAATGCATGAAACACATCTCCGTTGCGGGCGCCAACAAATCGCGTCATGCGTACGCGCTGCGTGCCTGCGTCCATGATAGTGGAGACGGAACTTTAGGTATTTAGCCAACTTTGCAATAATGCAAGTATTTTTATACTCTCTGTAAGAGTAGCTTCGTGGCAGCTTTCAAATGATTGGCACTTCAAATTCAGCGTAGTCTTGGGAAATTCCAAGCCCCTATAAAAAATTCAAAACACGGATGTTGTGAGATTTAAGACTGTATCTCATAGTCACTGCGTTGTGCGTTGTGTTATGGTTATAAAGATCAGTAATAGTATCGAATAGATTGGACATTTTGTGTGACTAAAAAACTTAAAATAGGCTATAAAATTAGAACAATTTAAATATCATATAGAAAATATTTTTAGGATACTTAGCCCAACTTAAAACCCCGAGATTTAAGGCAGAAACTTCGTGGAAATCAATAATTTTGGAATGGTGTCATGTGCTTTTTCTTATTGAAAGTAAATTAAAATGAAGATGTGATTGACTATAGTTAGGGGTACTCGACCCGACGGTGCCATGGACTAGGGATGGCAACATTCTAAAACCACATGTTTAATAAAAACCCACCAGCAAAGTGTACCTGTGAAACGCTCTTAAACCTGCGCCCATGAAATATATTGCCGGAGTAGAGGTATCTTTTCTCAATACCACATCTATATTTTAACACTATATGTAGAGCCCTGTCGAATATCCCCTCACAAGACAAAGTGAATAATAGTGTCTACATATGGTTGGGTCCTTGTTGATAGCTATCAGGTTTTGAAAGTGGTCGTCTCCATTTTTTAGAGGGAGATATGCTTTATGCTTAGGTAATGAACTAATGATACCAAGGGGCAGCATTTGCTGCTAGCCATAGCTAGCTTCGTTACTAAGTAATGGAGCAGGAGTTGGATTAGCACTGTTAAACCCTAAAATCCATGGGAATGATCAAAGGATTAAACTAATGTGGTTTGAGAATTTAGCAACCATGCATTGTGATTAATTAAGACCACAGACGTCGGATTTACTAAAAGTGGAATATTCCTGAGCATGATTAATTATTAGGGTTTATTTGGTAGTTCGGAATCTCGGTTCATTTCACGTGGAATCTCAATCTGTCAAACTAAGCCTTAGAGATCGATGGAACAGCCTCGTGGAATGCGTGCACATTGATTAGCACAATTATTTGCTTGACAGATTCCAAGCATGAATTTTCGCATGGTTAGAAATTAGAAGTCAAAAATATATATACCTGAGCATTTCTGCTGGTTTATCAGTCTTGTCCTCTAGGATCTGCAGCTGTAGTGAGATGCAAATGCATTATCTTTTGGTTGGATTCGGTCAGTTTTGTTTTGACATCCTAGATCATGACTCATAACAAACATTCAAACAACGTTTTGTGTGTGCTTATCTCAGTTTCTGACTTTTAGAATTTAGTTTTAGGCAAAATTATATCCGTGACATTTAAAATCTCTAGTTTCTAAAGCATAATAAATAAGTGATAATAAAATTATTTGAATTGATTTTCTAATTCCCGTGCACAAGTCTGAAACGATGTAGATATATCTAAAAGTTTGCAAGTTTGGATGATATATTTAAGTTGGAATCTGGGGATGTTATGAGACTGGTTTACCTAAATTTTATGATTAGTTTTGGGGGATTCTTGGTCAATTTTTGTTGTGCATATCTCATTTCATAGTTGCTAAGAAGACTACTAAAAATCTACATAAAATTTTTCTTAAAAAACAAAATCAGCTTCGAAAACTGAGCCAAGCATCATCACACAAAGACCTTCAAAAGATCAGTCTTGGAATGTATGAATTGTAGAGAATTTTAGCTGAATGTGTGAATGGCTATGTGATTTTCATGCTCCATACACAGAATACTCTTTCTCTAAAGTGTAGTAGTTTTGTTCCCTCAAAACTTTGTGACTATTCAGACGCACAACTAAATCGAAGAAAGCAAAAGCCAGTTGGGATGGTTGATGATTCACAGGGGACAAAAAGTGGCTCCAAGAACTAAAGATACCAAGATATCATCAACTATTGGTTAGACCAGAATTCATAAAAACATGATAATTGAATCAATTATCACGGTACACAGTTCTTAAGGATATGTTTGGATGCCTGTATCTGAATCAGCGTATCTTAGCTCCATCGTATATTTCAGAAAATACATGTGTTTGATTGGGCGACTCCATTGTAGCATGTTGGTTCCTTCGGTTCAGCTATATGGTTCCATCCGATATCCCTAGAGTAGCCTGAATCGTCATTCTCTATAGATCGAGGACCGAGGGAGCAAGAGAGAGCGACGCGGGGTAAACTGCTAAATTGGAACGATAACAGTATAAACTAATTACCCTGACTAGACAAACGATAAACAGTACCGGTATAGATTTACTGAACCGGACCATCCCAGTAAATCCGGAAAACATTGTAAAGGGTGAACCCTGGGGGCAGTGCCCTACAGTGAGCTGTCCCTCGATCATTATCCCAGAGGAATTAAGAACACAAAAGGGCATCCCACATGGATGAGAAAAGCAAAAGGAAACAAAAACATCTTGCATTTTCCAGGAGGCAGCAGGCCCTGCAATAATGCAACATTGCAAGCTTTAGTACCCTTAATCCCTTTTGGTGATTGTACTAATAGTCTAGTGCATCTTCCAGTCCTGAAGAAGTCCTGGGCATGCTGGAAACCCCAGGTGTACTGTGAGTTGGAATTATAACTAGGGCATGTTTGGGAAGTTTCAGATTCTATAAATCAACTGGTAAGTATCTAGCTGGTGAGAATATGAAGAAATTAGTGTTTTTAGCTCACCAACTTCTAGATTTAGTTAATTTCTAACACAATTTAGATATAGAATCTAAACCATTTAAAAAGTTTTAGAATTTAGAAGTAGCTGCAATTATCAGAAACTCATCAAATAAGCCCTAAGATTGGTTGTAGACTTGTAGTGCAGTTGCATAAGCGCACGGACAGCTGAGTGCAGAAGTTTGATCCCCACAGAGAATTGTCGTTTAAATATGACAATTTTCTTTTCTTTTCTGTATGCATTTGATTTTACATACCCAATATATGATTATTAGAAAAAAGAAGCAACATTATGTTAACCAAGAGATGAAGAGCAAATTTTACAGCGAACAGGACTCAAGAAAAGGAAAACCGACATTAGTTAAGGATTCAGGACACCCCATTTCCATTCATGTCAACATGTCATTGGAAAGCAAAGGGCAAATTTAAAAGGAAACTGCACTGCTCATGGGAAGGTACCAACAACAGTTGAGGCAATTTCATTTGATTCATGTCAACTTGTCATTGAAAGATGAAACACTATGTTACAGCCAGAAAATTTACACTTGGATTCATCATAAGCCGTGGGCATCATAATATAATTTAGGTACAGACCTTGAGCATAAATAAAACCCAATACATGATGAAAACTATCATCTAAGTTTACAACAACAGCCCAATTACGTCCATCATCCACATATGGTTGCTGCCAATCCAATTCTTCAGGTTTGATACAGCAAACTAATTACTTTTCTTGCTGCACAATCCACTGCTCTTTTCTATTTGAGAACTTTCAACATTTCATTTCGGATTGGCGTAAAGGGGATACACAATATAACCGCTATTATCCCTACAGCTCTGGTTGCGTTGATGGGACGAGCAGTTCATGCTCATTAGCCCCATTTGATGTTCTGTCCATGCCACACAACTCTGGAGATTTTATAGGCACAAAAGAGGACTTGTGTAGAGCGGCGAAAGCCTTATTTCCTTCACCATTGCTTCCTAAACAAATGGTATCACCCCGCCCATGCCAGACACCACATTGGACATTATTAATCTCCAGAGTTCTAGCCTCCTGTTCATTCAGTGCTAGAAACTGTGAGATCAGGTTGTCAATAACAAATAATGTATGCTGAACTGGGAGTTTAAAGGGGTTTCATAAGATATAACCTGGCATAGCGTGCAGCAAGGACAGATGAGATGGAGAACACAATCATCTAGACTACTATCAGTACCCTGTAGCAGAAAAAAGGTAAAGAAAAAGAAACAGAGTTGAACAATCAGCTTAACCACAAAAAAGACTTCTAGTCAATGAGATAACTGGCTTTTCTAAAAGCTTCATACTTGGTAATTCTAGTTCCTGAATTGAAGTGCTCATACTTACATCTACTGACTATTTGACAACATAATTAATGCACAGAGTATTTCAAACTAATAATATCTACGAGTTTTCGTTATTTATTTGAGTAGAGAATTTGTAGAGACTGTGTAATGCAAACAAACACAAGAGCCATAACCAACCGCATTAGGCACTAATACTAGGCTGTAACACACTAGCACCATGTTTCAATGCTTTAAATGAAAAGAGGCAATGCTAAGAAATACATACCCTGATATTGAACTGCTTCCTGATTCTTCTCCGGGAGTAACCAGTATAGATTGCTATCAAGAGAACAGAGCTAAGTCCCATATATAAATATATATGATGCCTCGTGACAGAAAAGGCGATTAGGCTAACCAGAACAGCCACTAACAAAAGGAAGTAAACCATTGCCTGAAACATTTTTAATCTTGTGTCAGGCTTATGAACAGAGGATAATTTCAAGAAAAGAAATGTGTGTACATAATATTGAGTATTACGAGAAATTCCAAAAACATTTTTACATAAGCTCTAATTGAGACTTGAGAGCGGTTATTACATTGGTATTTCAAGACTGAAATATCAGTTAACATGAATAAACTATAGCAGTATGATCTGTCTACCAAGTCTAACGTGCAGTCTGATGCCCAGCAACATATAATATAACTAGATAATACATCACTAGAACTTATCCTATATACAGGATGAACCACAGGCTTGAAATAAAAAAAGAAAGATGCTAATCAGGCTGACTAAGCCTAAGACATGCCACATAAATGTATAACTATGTAAGCAAATGCAGTACACATTGACAAGTCAAACATGTTCTGTATCAGCAACCCCGTTGCACAAGGATAGGCTAAGGAAGAAGACAACTATGCTATATGTGTTTAGATAACTAGGGTGATAGCGGACTGCATTTCAAGAAACTATCAATAGTATAACAAGAGAAATTACAACAAACTTGTATACCTCTGTGGCTTTTGGAGAAAATGCAAAATTAAAAAAGGGGAAAAGGCCAAATACAGAAATACATATGCAAAAGAAGCATTTGCTCAGAACTATTAGGCAATATCTTGGCGATGAAATAAGCTACTCAGTGTAATAAGGTTCGCCGGTAAGATACAATCTTTTTTTGCGAGGAACAGATACAATCTATAATTGACTGAAAGCCTATTCCAAATAGAAGGTTTTCCTACTTCTGACCGATAGCAACAGCAAATAGCCTCATGTGGTTTTTTACATGCTTACCTACACAGCAAGTTGACCAGAAATTTTCAAGAAAAAGGACACGCAGGAATTGGACGAAATATGACCATACGATGGTGAGAGTATTATCTGTACCTGAAAGAAGCAAGATCCGAGATTGGCTCTCCGCATGTTCTCGCCGAACCTGTAGCATGGGCAACTGCAAATGGTCGCAAGCAACAAGGACTTCAAAACAACGCTCACGCAAAGCTTAATAAAAGTAAACAGTAAATGCATATCATGAAAGATGAAAAATGAATTTTATGCAGGAAGTAGATTAGAACCATAGAAGAGGCAGAAGATCGCACTTTGGGGGATGTTCTCTGCAATTTAGCATCCCAAATATGTCTAATTTTCTGCCACAATTGTAGCTAGGTAATCTCAAAGAAGTTAAACTTCGGCGTTCTTCACCAATTTCTGACGGATGTTCCGTGTTCAAGTTAACCAAAACTAAATCGGAGAAAAATAAGACTTAGCAAAAAAAATCTCATTTATCTCTATGAACCTTTCAACCCCAACAGGAAAAGCTCACCAAATTAGAGATAATGAATCGCATTTGAAGCTGTCAAATATGAACAGTGCAACTCCCGGCGCCGGACGCCGGACTCCCCTTCTTTTTTATGGATTCCGCGTAAAGGCAGCCCCTTTTGTTCCCAAATCCGCACGGAAATCAGTCGAACAGTATGGAGAATTCGCGCGAAAACACTAAACATCCAAGTGTTCCCCCTCGCAACCAGCAAGAAACCAGATCCCCCATTCAACACGGATTCATGAAACGAGGAAGAGATAGCTCCACCCACCACGCGGCCTCGAGCGCGATTCGCCTGTCCTCCAAGCAATCCAGCACCACGTCCCCCTCCCACATCCTCTGCACCCCTCCGCCTCCGCCGCCGCCCTCCTCCGTGGCCGCCGCCGCGGCGGCCGAATCTTTCCTCCTCTCCGCCGCCAGCGCCACCGAAGCACACAGCATGTCGAAGTCCAGCACCGCCATCGCCTCCTCCTCCCCCTCGCTCTCCCCTTCCCCCGGCCGGCTCCTCGCCGCCGTCGACGCCTCCTGCACCGCCCCGGCCATCCCTCTAAAGCCTCCTCTGTTTCGGATTGCTCCGGGTTTTTAACATCTTAGCCGCCGCGCGCCTGCGATTAGGAGAGAGGGGGAAGGGGTAAACACAATTTGATTGATTAATCCGGTTCGATTAGGATTAAACTAACAGTTCGCACTAACTACGACAGCCAACCACCCCGCAGACAGGTGGGCCAGAGGAAGAGACGTTTGCGCAGGCTGTCACCGTGGGCCCACGTGACAGTGAACGAAGTTGGGAAACACGTGGGTACGCGTAGGTTCGGTCTGCCTTAACAATTGGTGGTTAAACACGGTAATTAACCCGGGGCCATGCTAATAATAAGTGGTTGGATTTGCCGTGGAACAGCCTATAACTTTTCTCCGCGACAAAACTTACAGTAAGAAAAAAGATAGGAGAAAGAATATTGCGAGTCTAATGTCCACTAGGTAGACCTTTTTTCGTGAGGACGCTCTCTATTTAAAAACTGTAAATCTCTAAATCTTTTTCATAATCCCTTGAACAGATTTCTAAAAAGTGCTGATATGGACGAATCGAGGAATTAGACATAGAGGCATGTGCCTATAACAAACAAAATACAATTTATAATAATTATGTAGACCATATATTGATAGATAGGGCAATTTCCGGCCTAAAATGCAGTGTCTTTTAGACTTAGTCATATATATTAATAAGATGTATAAAAAGACTATAATATCTTTCTTTGAATAGCTAAGTATGATTAGGTAAAATAACGAGTAATAAAATGTAAGAGTAGTATGGATACTCTAGGAGATTAAATTGATTTTTATTAGTACTATATTTTTCATAGTCTCTTGAACAGAATTCTAAAAAGTACTAATTCAGACGAATTGAGGAATTAGATATACCAAATAAAATATAATTTCTAATAATTAAATGAATACCTAGATGAACATAAGGCACATGATACAGGGTGAGACTCTTTATAGATCAATAATTGTATATGTACAATACAATGCCTCTCACCACGCCGTCTGGGTGAAGAAGACAAATTCTTATCTTTACCCTACTTAAATTGAAGCGTGAAAGATATAGTCCTAATCTATGATATAATCCTAATCTCCATTGGAGATAAAACTCGTGTCCTAACAGGATCCGAGCTACCAGCTCGCCACGACTGGTCCAGATCCGTCGGGCCCATGTGTCAGTGGGAGTAGGTGGTGGCGTTCCTATCTCCGGCCCGACTCCGGGGCACCAAACGTGTACCTGAAAATTTGCTGTCATCAAATACACGGTTGGTTTCGGTGATGCTTACTTAATTCGGCGCATTCGGTTGGCAGAGTAATATCTTTGAGGTAAGATGTATACACAAAATCTATGCACATTCGGTTGGCAGAGTAATATGTTACTTGTTCTTGTTTTTTTGCTTCAAAACTAAACAAGCGAGGACACCAGGACACCCCTGTGCCGCTTTCTTTTTGTTTAGTCGATAGGGTCCCTTGCTTTCGCACGGCGACGGTCGGCGAGCGAGCGTGGGGTGAAGCAAGGGATGTCGTGCCGCCACACGTAAAAACAAAGAGACGCCGCCGCGATGATCGTAGCCGCGAGCGCGCGGTGGAGTGTGGACCATCCGTAGTGCGCGCGCGTCGGCAACGGCAAGTGGGCCGTGAGCGTATTATTGGATTCTGACGTCGTTGTGAGGCGGCAACCTGTCCTGACAGGGTCGCGGCATTTTTTGGCCTACGTGGAGAAGCAGTCCTAGGTCGCGTGGTTACGTTTCTTTACTCGTGTGAAATATGTAGGATTTTTAAATAGTGACATTGTCTCGTGTTTACTAGTCGTCACTATCATCACCTCGTGTCTGTCAGTCGTAGCCACTACTATTTCGTAGTCTAACGTCGTCTTGTCCTCGGTCATTGCCTTATCCTTTATCAACCACTACCGCTATCTCGTCTTTCACTAACTGTCACTGTCGCTGCCACTTTATTACCTGTGACCTCATTTTTATAGGGTGTGTCAAGTTTTGAGGCCTAATGGTGGTGGAAATGGAATATATTTAGTTATGTTTTATCAGTCAAAGCCAATAGTAAGGACGGAGAAGTTTCCGCTCATTCTGCTCTATTGTTAGCCTTAGTAGAAATGTCTTTTCATGTATAACTTGTTATTCATACGTGAAAATATAATATTTTCACATATTTTAAATCATAAGCAGCTACCGTCTGTAAAAATGATTTTTGTAGTACTAGAAGTCGACCGGTTTGCAACAACAAAATGTTACTAGTCCTGCGGTAGCATATATAGAAAGCTGAGACATGCTTTGAACCAAGTTACATGTGAATTGTAGTGGAGTCCCTGTTCCTAATCAAGCAACGTCCTGATGCAAATGTGGAGAAGGGAAGCAGGCCGTGCGCTACATCAATATATGTGTACATCCAGCAAAGCAGCTCCAAAATCAGGCGAGCATGCTGTGAAGCCAAGATGGGCAAAACCACAAGTGGGATGAATGAAGCTGGATGCCCATAGCACAAAGCTGAACAAGGCTAGGGAACGACTGGCACTATCCAGGTTTACCAAACCATCGATGGCCAGATAACTAGTTGCCACCGTAACCGATTCAGTTTTACGGTTATTAAGTCGGTTCTTACATATTAAAGGTGATCGGTAAAATGATCAAAAACGTAGTAACTGATTCGATTACCGTTGTAACCGGTTTAAGTCTGCCGTTGACGTCTTCGCAGATCTCTGTGACATGCGACCCCTTGTCTTCTCTGCATAGATCCACAACATGTTCACAAGCCCTACCTTGTTCCTCGTGGTGATGACGAGGAGACGACATTCAGAGTGATCGGCATGGCGCATTGTGTGTCAAAGCCGGTGACGTTTGTGTTCTCCTCTGTCTCCAGCTAGTGGAGTATTGGGGCGGGGCGTCTGCTAGCTAGGATGATTTCAAATTGAGCTAATCGCCCGACGAGTACATGCTAGATGCTGTAGTGTGGGCGTTACTATGCGTGTGGCTACTTGCTGCTTGTTGGAGGTGAATCACAAGAACAAGTTGCTCATGCTTGACTTGAGCAAAATAAGGTTATTCACCATTGACCTTCGGTTTGACATACAGATAAGAACAGTGTTAATTTATTCCACGTCATATTGATCTTGATAGAACTAAAGTTTGATCGTAGGAAGTAGTGATAAGAGAGGGGAGGGAGAGGGCGAGGGTTAAGGGGTCATCTAGGAGCCATGGCTGTTGCCGGCCAACGTGTAGAAGACTTGGCAAATAAAGAAGCATATATATTTTATTCTTCGGCTAGTTCAATGGGTGAAAGACTCACCTAAATTAGATTATATTAGATTAACTCTCCTCTTATAACTAATGTGGTTCTGACTATTCTAAGATTCTACTGAAGCTATAGCTATGTCACATGAAGAAATAAAAAACCTCAAATTACCAAAAAAAACAAAATGATATCTGACACTTGAAATAAAAGTTAAGCAATGTATCATTCACTCAGAAGTATTTAGGTATTTTCATTCTTAACACAATATAACCAGCTTTAATAATTAAGTTTATTAAATAATTTAAATTATCTGACTTAATAATCCAAATCTTTGATTATTTTAAACTGCCAAATGGGCCTCAGACTCACCCCTTTGAGCTAAGATTTGGAGACGACGATTTCCCCCCCTCATCCCTTCGCCGGAGCCGGCCGGCAATGGAGTCGCCGGCTCAGCCCGTCTCCACAGCCCTCACTGACGAGCTCCTGGAGGAGATATTTCTCCGGATCGGATCCCCCGCGGACCTTGCCCGCACCTCCGCCGCCTGCGTCTCGTTCCGCCGCCTCATCACCGAGCCCTACTTCCTCCGCCGCTACCGCTCCCTCCACCCGCCCCTCTTCCTCGGCTTCGTCCACCTCCAGGGCTTCGAACCCGCCCAGCCGCCCCACCCCTCCGCTCCCGCCGCACGCGCTCTCGCGCGCGCAGCCGACTTCTCCTTCGATTACCTTCCGCCCGCGAGATCGTGCCACGAAGGCTGGCGCCCCTGCGACGCCCGCGACGGGCTCGTCCTCCTCGAGGGCAGGCCTGGTCGCGGGTCCGTCGGCCGCGTCTTCAAGGATCTCGCGGCGTGCGACCCCTTGTCCCGGCGGTACGTGCTGCTCCCGCCCATACCCGACGCCCTCATCGCCTCTGTGCAGGTCCAGAAGCAAAATGTCAGCATCTTCGACACCTTCCTTGCTCCTTGTGATGATGAGCAGGAGACAACATTCAGAGTGATCGGCATGGCGCATTGCGTGTCAAAGTTAGTGGTATTCGTCTTCTCTTCCGACTCCGGTCAGTGGACACTCGGTGCATCTGCTAAATGGGATGATTTGAGCTCTCCGCCCGACAATTACGGGCTGCTGTGGGGGCGTTACTTTGCATATGGCTGCTTCTTCTGGAAGTATAATCACAGGAACGAGCTGCTCATGTTTGACTTTAGCATGATGGAATTCTCCACTGTTAACCTGCCACCTGACCATGAAGATAAGAATATTGTCATTGTAGAGGCAGGAGAAGGCAGGATTGGGATGTTAAGTGACATTGAAGATGGCAGTTGTGCACCTGTGTACTATTTCATTAAGCAAAATAAGGGTGACAGTGCCCAAGAGTGGCTAATTGAGAATATGGTTCCATTGTCAATGTATCATGACTATTCAACCGTTGGTGCTTCTGAGGGATACTTACTCCTATGTCGCATTCCAAAACCAGGAGGCGACGAATCTGACATAGAGTACTTCTCACTTGAAGTTAAGACCTTGAGGCTTGAAAGGGTCAGTGGCATGACCCTGGTATACCATGTTTATCCGTATCTTAGTTTCCCACCATCCATGTCACCAAAAAGGATATGAAATGGTAAGTTTATTATTGGAATCTTCGCCTGCTTCTTTTGATTTACACTGGACATCATAAAAGTTTATAACCTGAACAGAAGTAGTTTTTTTTTGTTTCAAACCAGCCGTTTGAGCTTGCAAAATAAGTCAGTCTATTGAGCTTATATGCCACAAACCAAACCAAATAAAGTAGCTTATGAGATCAGGCTAAGCTTGGGCATAGAGGCCCTTTATTATGAAGGGCTTGCGTCTATTTCTTCACATGAATGCATCTGACTTTGATGTTATATTTGTTATCAGTTTGGCCATCATCAAATGTTTGTTGTTGTACATAGTTAGTGTCGTGATTACCAAGTACCAAATGATCCTTCATCCCTAGGCACAAAAGCAGGAATTACTTATAGACCAATAGCTGGTTCAGTTATGTAAGTTGATTGCTGTGCACAGTATAACTATGAACTATCTGAACAGGCCTGGCAGTTATTTTGGCATAACATGCTGCACTTATGCAAAATAATTTGTGGTTTTGTTCCATCATCGCATTTTGTCATAACATGATTGTGAATAACCTTTGTATTCAAAATGATTGTTGTAAATTGAATCACTTGACAAATGACAATAGGAAAACATATCCATATTATGCCGATACAATGTATAGCACTATGCCAAATAGGCAAATAATTTGTTCCATGAAAAAAGTAATGCATGTCAAGTTGATACTCCATACTATCCAAAATAGATTTGGTTTAATAAAATGTTCTCACTGCTGTTTTTCTAGGCAACCTTTTTTAGTCTTAACACCGATTCATATTAGTATTTTTTAGATAGGAAGTTTTTTTATAGTAGATAGGAATGAGTTGTGTATGTAAAAAAGAAGCACCAATTCCTTAATTGCGCTATGTGCGGAGTGCTCAAATGATAAGTTGGACAACCGAATGGAATAGCAGTGCTGTTTATTTTTTTCAGGGTATTGCACTATTTTCACTTTTCATAGGAAAATTTATTGAACTACATTATTGTAGTCTTGTCATTTTCCCAACCTGCTAATTGATATGTTAATGTGACTACTACATCAACACTCTAAAACTGAATTGAAATGATTAAGTTGCTCAAATTTTTTGCCCTTGAGCTAAACTGTATCTCCGCCAGCTTTCAAACTTTACTTGCATAGTTGCATCTGCTGTAGTGATTTGAAGTTCTAACAGCATCCTGTTTTTGCAGGACCTAATTAGTCCAATCTTAGGCTTCATGTTTGCCAATGGTGATGATGTAGAGCTCAGATGGTGACACTGCTTACTGTTTTGCATTTAACACATGCCTCTTTGGCTCTTTCACCTCTTTGTCAAACTCATGTTATTTGGTATGACCTAGTTATTGAACTTAGCTGTTGCTACCACGAGTCGAACTCCCAATAGTCAGGAGCCAACTATTGTTGTACTAGCTATCATGGTACAATGTTTGATGTGGTTGAACGTTTTGGATAACTTTGAGAGTCTTGGATGTTGTTGCCAGACAACCACGAACTACAGCGAGGCTTGCAGGCCTTATTGCAGAACTGCAGTTCAGGAATTGAACTGATTCAGGATATATTCCTCATGTGCCATTGAAATTTTATCTATTCTCCTTTTGCCACTTTCTTGATAAGATGAGTTCCCTGTGTATGGACATCAAGATAACCATTTACACGATCTAGATTTTCCAGGTATAACTTGTTCTTAAGTTCTCAAAATTGACCCTAGCTACATCTCATTATAGTATAGTTTGATATACCAAGCATCTGGAGGTCCTTCCCAATCATGCCTTTAGCCTTTAGATATTGGAAATGCTCAAGTCTCTTTTTTGTGATTAAAAGCCATGTAGTAGTGATGCCAAGAAATCAATCTTTCACCTTGTCAGTCCCCATGTTACCGTTTTAGATGTACAGGACAGTGGTGTTGTGCAGCTGAACATATTGGTTCTTGAATGGTGAAACATTGAGACACCCTCTACCTTATATTCACTGGAACTGATGGAAGAATATTGTGATACAAAATGAAATAGGCAGGAGAAATCAAGGAAAAGAAGACATAAAATGCAGTAGTTACAGAAAAATTGGAGAAATACAATGACAACAAGATATTGTTCTAAAAAAATTATGGAGATTTTTCATCCTGACATGAACTTTGTTGGGCACGCAGATTGGTCACTTTGTCAAGATCTTCCCTGGGGTTGAGCATGGATGGACCGTGAGGTACAAGAATGACGATGCAGCAGCCTCCAAGAGCACCGAGGCTTTGCAGTTTTACGTACATAGGAGTCTGCTTGTGAAGAACCGGACTTATGTATCTGTAATAAAATGCAAGCGGCTTTGCAGTTTTGTGGGCTGATACGCTGATACGTGTACCAGAAATACCTGAAGCAAAATATGAATGAGTAGTTCTCCAAGTTGCTACGTATAAGCACACATTGGATCAAGCAAAGAGTATAATAGATATTTTACGAACAAACCTAACTTTCTAAATATTTCTGCTATGATTTGCTCCACCGTTATTCTACTTCTCCATAGAGTTTTGGAGTGAAACTAAAACGGGTGGAGTGGAGACCTCCCAAATAGGCCTAGAATCTACCAAATTTTATTGAACAAATTTAAAATCTAGATTTTTAGATTTTTTATATGTTAGTGGTATTTGTTTTTTCTCAATATATGATAAAATACTTTATCATATACCCTGGTAAGATAAAAAAATAAGCACAACAGAACAGAAAACTTGTCAAACTTGGGATTAAATTTTGGCCGATAGTGAGACATAAAATGAGAACATTCCTGAACGTAGAGCAGCGACCGGTTACCGCTGGTTGTTGGAACCAGGCTAGCTGCTACTAGGGTCACACGGGCCACGGAGCATACAAGACACTGAAGACTGTTGTTGTTGCCCTTGACACATCATATGTGTTTATTTTTCCCTCGACATATAATAAAAGAACGTAATTACTATGTACTTGGGTAAGATAAAAAACAAACATAACCAAATAGAAAAACTTTCTAAATTTGGGATTAAATTTTGGCCGATGGTTAGGCATAAAATAGGAACATTCCTGAACATAGAACGGTGCCTGGTTATCGTTGGTTGTTGGAACCAGGCTGGCTGCTGCTAGGGTCACACGGGCCACGCATCATACAAGACATTGAAGGTTGCTGCTAGGGTCGCACGGGCCACGCATCATACAAGACACCGAAGGCTGCTGCTGTTGTCCTCGACACATCATCTGTGTTTGTTTTTTCCTCGACATATCATAAAAGAATGTAATTACCATATACCTGGGTAAGCTAAAAAACAAACACAGCCAAACAAAAAAACTTTCTAAATTTGAGATTAAATTTTGGCTGATAGTCAGGCATAAAATGAGAACATTCCTGAACGTAGAACGGTGCCTGGTTACCACCGGTTGTTGGAACTAGGCTGGCTGCTGCTGGGGTCGCACGGGCCACGCAATATACAAGACACCGGAGGAGGCTGCTGCTGCCCTCGACACACCATATGTGTTTGTTTTTCCCTCCACATATGATAAAAGAACATAATTACTATGTACCCAGATAAGATAAAAAACAACACACAACCAAACATAAAAAACTTCCTAACTCTGAGATTAAATTTTAGCCGAAGGTGAGGCATAAAATAGGAACATTCCTAAACTTAGAACGGTACCTGATTAACACTAGTTGTTGGAAGGCTGGCTGCTGCTGGGGTTACGCCACGCAGCATACAAGACACCGGAGGCCGCTGCTGCACTCGACACACCATCTGCGCGATGGGCAAACTTCGGTTTCTCCTCGATCTGCTGGCCAGCGTGCCGAAATTCCGAATTTTCCGGCGCCGAAGCGCCGAGGCCGACGCCGGGATGGCCTCGCCGACGGCGCAG